>OX375877.1:104519003-104806503 GCA_947359465.1 Metellina segmentata
CCAATGCAATTGTTGCAGGGTGTTTGCTTTCAGACGTTTCACGCCGTACACGCCAACGTCCATCTGTCCGATGGAGCATAAAACGTGATTCATCGGAAAAAGCCACCTGTCTCCACTCTGTGGACGTCCAGTTGCGGTATTCGCGTGCAAATTCCAGCCTTCGCCGCCGATGAACAGCAGTCAGCATAGGTGCATTAACCAGGCGTCTGCTGCGGAGGACCATGCGCAACAACGTTCGCTGAACAGTTGTTAAGGATACACTCTTGGTAGCTCCTTGGTTCATTTGGGCGGTCAGTTGCTCAACAGTTGCACGTCTATTCGCCTGAACGCATCTCCGTAACCTTCGTTCGCCTCTGTCATCTATAGCAAGTGGTGCATCACATGTGCCACGCCGCTGATTTTGGATAGTGCCATTTTGCCATGCACAGTATACTTTTACCACGGCGGCACACGAACAGTTCACAAAATTAGCCGTTTCCGAAATGCTTCCACCCTTGGCCCGAAAGCCAATAATCTTGCCCTTTTGGACGTCGGATAAATCGCTACGTTTCTGCATTACGCCAACGATTGAAAGGCTTTCCGATGCCCTAGGACATCCTTTATATACACTCCACTGCAATGTTCTGCCACCTGCCTTTTGTGATTGGTTATTTCACGTTGACGTCGAAAGTAGGTGGTGGTCACATTAATGTGACTGGACTGTGTATAAAAAGTAGAAATTATGGTAAAAATAGAATATTATTATTATTATTAGTTCCGGTTTCGTTATGCTACTTCCGGAATAATTAAGGATTTTGTTCAAATTGTAAATTGACCTAACTTTTTTTCTATTAGTCGCACATTGAAAGTTTAAACTATTTTAGAAGCACAAAACTACAGGGAATTTGTAATTAGAATAAAAAGAATTGCAAATTTTCGTCAAAATTGGCTTTTTTAACATATTCAGATACTTTAATGAGTAGAATTCCCGCTACTCTAACCTTCCTGATGGTTGTCTCTACGAGGTATCTCGTCATTAGCAAAACTGGCCAGATCTTGATGGATGAAATATCCCTTCATTAGGAAAACTGACCTGATCTTGTCATCACGGTAAGAAAGCAATGCCTTCGGAGTTCAATCGGCATTGTAGATTACGATATATTTCTTCATTAGCAAAATTGGTCAGATCCCTTAGAAACCACTTGGTGGATAATGCACTTGCAACAGCCACGATTCTTCTTAGGCCTAACATATTAGAACAAGAAGAGAGAGATAGACTGTCGTGTCATTTATAGATCAATTTGTCTTGTATTGATCGCCAGCGGTTACAAGTTAATCGAATTTTCCAATCCTTGTTTCTCCAACTATCATTAGTGCTCTTTGATATTTTGAAAGCTGAAAGACAAACTATTATACACTTACGGTTTGTAACATATAACCATAGCCAGTAGCCTATCATGTAGTGGGAACCAGGGCTCGAAATAAGTCGCGGAAACCACGGAAAATGCCGTGATCTTAGCTTAAATCGCCGCGACTATCAACAATTCTCACGGCAAGTTTTGCTGCGAGTATTTGAAACTGAATGTTTCATTATCTCTCTTTCAAATACCAGCTATTGAAAAAAATAAATTAAAAAAGAATAAAACTATGTGCTTTAATGAGGATAAGTGCGGATGGTCCATCGCTTTCAGATTTTAACGCTGATCCAACAGTTCAGAGATAGTTTCGGGCATATGATCGCACATCTTGATTTTAGCTATGTAGTTATGAAACAACTGCAGTTTTCTCTAGCCTAATTATTGGCTGATGCCTTCGTAAACATGATAATAAGGAAATAAACGTGTGTCTACAATATATATCATTTGAGTGTTTCTTTTAATCTCAGATGTATTTTAGGGTTTCATATGAAATTGCAGAAAGCTTACAAGAAAAGTAAAGTATTTAATTCTTCTTCTCATTGCCATTATTCATTAAATTATTTTAAAATTTTGCGAAAAATGTGAAACTGCAATTTACCGTTATTACAGAAATTTTAAGTTTTGGCATGAGCTGAATAATTTTTGCTGCCAGCTTATAAAAGCTCACAGCAATATTTCTACCAGCTACAAAGTCTTATTTCGAGCCCTGGTGGGAACTGATGTTAATATATAGCAGTCATCTCCGAATTAAAAAATTCATTATTTGATGAACTGAAATACTAATTAGTTTGACTGTAGCCAGATTGTGACAACTTCTGTATTCTGTAGTGGGACAACATACAGATGTGTGTATGCTGTATTGCGACAGCTGTGTTAGCTGTAATCAGATTGCGTATCCGTTATAATTTCAAGATTTTTGAGAAAAAAGGTTTCTCAATTTTTAGTGACTTTTAAATTTAAGATTTACTAAGATGTGTGAAACTTGCGCAGTCAAATAATTCAACAGATTCTACATAGGGGTTATTTCATTTCTCCTATTATTAATCCCCAAAACATTCTTTCTTTAATAACGAATGCTTTATTGAGAAGCTTTATACAAGAAAATTTTCCTTAAAAGAAATAGTGACAAATAAGTAATTTATTATTTATTTGCGTGAGTCTTAGATATATTATTTTTCCTCTCTGTAATAAAAATCGTATATTTCAATTCTCGAAAATAGTGTGCGGTTAATAACATCATACAGTCGTATAGTATATGAAATTTTCTCCTAAAGGTAGTTTAGTTAAAGGTGTATAATGCCAAACAATGTGCACATATCTTTTCTTAAATTGAAAACGCTATGATTTGGATTGGGTTCATGCTTTTTGTGCAAAGAATATGCGTATTTGTATGTGTGTATTTGTGATAAAAATCTGTAAATTTGTAAAAAGAGTTATAAATATTCATTGACCTGAAGAGTATAAGTGAATCGCTTGTTTGTAAGATTCTTCACCATACAGATTTGTAAAGTCTGTTTCCCCTGCCGAAGAGTAATCTTGATGTGGAAACACTTTTACAGAATATGCGGACAGGTATCTTCCCTAATTTAACATATCTTCGTGCATACACTACGATTTACAGACATCCGCTGAGTGTGTGAATTATGTACCCAATAAAATCATGTGAACACAGAATTATTAATAGCAAATGTGATGATAAATTGCCTTTTCTGTGTTTAAACTCAATTTTTTTAATGAAATTTCATAAAACAGGTATTCTTCACGATTTAGTTATAACTTATTTACTTCAGCATAATTACGAATATTTTCGACTACTGGTATTCATTCCTTTGAATGTTAACTAAAAGAAAATCATAGCAATAGCCATGACTGTTGAAATGAAGTATGTATAAAATTCTGATTTAGAATTAATTTCTTTTTTTCACCAATAATTTTTAAATAAGATATATTATTCAATTGTATTTATCAGCATTATTCACAATCTCGTATATTTTATCAACATTAATAGGTATTTTATTCAATAAAAAATATAAATAATTAGAAAGAATTAAATAATATTTGTATATAATAATATTCTCGATATATAAGCACAAAGTACAAATATTTTGAGCGCATAAACATGAAAAATTATCAACAAAAAGTATGGAATTAATTAATAGATGTAGTTATATTTAATTTATGAAATCAATTAAACATATATTATTGTTCTCTCTTCAGAAAAATCCTTTGTATCTTCTTTAAATTTATATAAATATGCAACACACATTTAAAGTTTTACTATTGGATTTAGAGAATGTTTTCAAACGCAATAACAGTTAACACGAGAAAAGTATAAATAATGACAAAAATATATTATGCATTCAACTTCTCTTGAAAAGTATAAATCAATCCTTTATCTTTTATAAAACCATCATCTCATTCACCCGAAGTGAAATCGGGTCACAAAAGTAAATAGATGTTTTGGTTCCCATCCAAAATTTCTGCGTGAAAAGGTTTTTCACAAAACTTCTTTTCAAAGATAGTATACCGGAATAAAGTTTTTGTTACAAATAGGTGAAAACTTACGGTAAAAATACTGAAAGTATTTAGATGCATTTACTTTTCTATTTAAAGAAAATTCGAAACATTGTCGCTTTAATATTTTTCAAACAAGATAGATAGAATTTTTCAACAATCTGTACACAGCTTTTGCGTAAGTTTTAAGCGACTTTAAACAAAATAAATCTAGGTTTGACATAAAATGCAACACAAATGAATTAAGTAAATATGAAATTCACTTAACATTTAAAACAACGATTAATGAACATTTAGAATTTTGATTATGAATATTTCTTTGAATAACTGTTAATAAATGCCAAACCAAGTGTTAATTTGTGTGTGAGTGATATTTAACTTACTTCAAACATTGAAACAGAATTAGGTATTTTTTAAATATAAATTATGTTACTTTAATAGTATTTTTAATTGTACTGGATTATCAATAATTTTTCATACATTTTCGTTCGAAATGAGATGTCAATTTTTACTTGACAAAGTACCTACAATGAAAAAAAATTCCTGTTTGCAAAATGACCGGAGACCAATTCAAAAACTTTTTGCTGATTTTGCCCACAGGTATTCTTAAAAACTTTTTTCCCCGCTCAAATACACGTAAAAAACATTCTTGACACAGTTGAAAATGTATCCCATTTGATTCGCTCTCAGTATTCGATCAATGCTGCTCATGCCGGTATAGTTTTACTTTTTCACCTGCTAGCACTACAATGGGAAAAGTTCTACATGCTTTGTACGGGCTTCAAACAAGACCCTCGACACAGACCATTGCAATTGATTTATTTCCCAATAAATCCAGATATGCTTCTGGAAAGCGTAAAAGTGCCACCTTACCTTTTGAGTTGAAGTCAATTGCTATGACAACAATCCGTCAATGCAAATCTATGGCTGTTTTGACCGAAGAAAAAAATTGATCGAGACAAGAGAAGATAGGATCTTGCAGCTCTTTCAAACCGCCATGGCTACCATCGTCCTCATCTTTCGATCCATAAATGCAGTGCATGCCATCTGTCGGAAAGCGACGGAACTAACGTTCGCCCGAGGGGAACTTCGAAACCTGTGAGTGGAAAGATTTGATCTCTGGATTATGTCATCGAGTGATTCTTTGAAAGGGAAGATAAAGAATCGATTTTTATTGGAAATTAATCCTGAAAAGCTTGAATTCGATTCATCCAGAGGAAATTTTTAATTGCAGCAAAAAACATTAAATGCTTCTTACGACTGTTATTATAAATTATAAAAATTAGACCTGTAAGTTAAATTCGACTCATACTATGGAAAATTTCGTTTGCATTACAGAATAAAATATTATATGTTTCTTGCTATTTGTTATTTAAAATCTATGAAAAATGGTTATTTTAGGTGAGTGAGATTTATCCCATAAAAAAATTTTGTTAGTATTACAAAATAAAATATAAAATGTTCCTTGGTATTACAAAATATTGTGAAAATTAAATGCTTGCTAGAATTTGATTTTTGTATATGGAAATTTTATTTGCATTAAAATTAAATATTAATTATATAATAAAATATTCAATGTTTCTTGCTGTGTTATAAAAATTTGTGAAAATTATATATGATAAATAGAATTCAATACATCCTAAGTGTGAAATTTTATTTCAATTTCAAAATGAAAAATTTGCTTGAGATGCCGTCTTCATATTAAATTGAGCAATAACTTCACAATTTCCAATAGCAACCGCCTATTTTAAAACAAAAAATTTTGAATCTATATCAAAATTTAACTTTAGATACCAAGTTTCATGTCATTCATGAATACAGAAAGTTTGGAGCTTCTAATGTTAAATCAGTTTCCCAGACTTTCATGGATATCTTCCTAAATAATATTCGTATAGCGCTGTTATGTTGCAGGATATTTCTATTAAGGTTCCCAAACAAAATATACATAATATTTAAATTTTTAAATAATTGTTAGTTTGCAATATAATTTATTAATTTAATATTCGAAATATTATAAATAGAAACTTTGACATATTTTGAAAGAAATGGATTAATAAATTCTTAATATTACCATAAGAAATTTCAGCTCTTTCTTCCGGATAGATTTTGCGCTACACTTAAATATCATCTATATCACTACGGTTATTTTAGGAGCATACAAAAGATGAAAAATATTATGTAAAACCTGAGAAAGGTGTAAATATTTGAAAATACCATTTATGTAATCTAACAGACATTGCCTTCTACCTGCCGTGTGTGGTACACCTGAACAATGATCAATCTAATAGTAGAGATGGGCAAAACGATTTTTTTTACAACAGTCTTAACAGCTATTGCTAATTTGCGAAAACTGTTATCCTTTATTGTTATTATAAAAAGCTTACAAAGTCACTTGAAAATTCGAATTTTTTTTTTGTTTAGATTTTTACTGTTTATGAAAATTTGAATTGTTCTTTTTATTACGATACATCATTTGTAGAAATCCGTTAATTGGAAGTATTTTTAAATATTTTATAAAGTAGATGCACTATTACCGCAACGTATGTTCTTCCGAAGTTTAAAGCCTTATTTCTCAGAACACACTTTTTGATGCTTGGGGGCACATTACTCAAAAACTACTTGAGATACATTCTTGAAACTTTTTATGATTGTTTATGAAGCACTTTTAAAGACTTTAACACAAGGTATAAGTTATAAAATGCATACTTTTTTAAAAAATACTTTATCTAAAAATTTGTAATTTATTTTTGTCATTTTAAAATATATATAATTTTGTGAATTTAAAAAAAAATTCTACTTTTGTGAATTAAAAATAAATAAAAAGCTCGAGTTAAAGTCTTTAAAAGTATTTAAATATTACACTGTAAAAATTTCAGATTAAATGAGAATTTTATGAATAAATGAGATGCCCCCAAAGTTTGTGAATTTAACATGGGTGTCTATGGAGGTGCCGTATCCACTTAAGAGAGACTAAAAATAACAGTTAGTGAATAAGTTTAATAGCTAGCATTAACTGTTAAAAATTGAAGTTAACGGTAAAATTAAACAGCAAATTATCAATTTTTCCAAATTTCTCGTCCATCAAGATCTGGTCAGTTTTGCTAAAGACGAGATACCTCGTCGAGACTACCGTCAGGAGGGTTAAGTTTCTTTCTAATATTCTTTTAGTCAAACAACGAAGAAACACTTCCTGATTAACTTCAAATAATCTCGATCTACGAATAGCGAAATTCAATGTGGAGATAGATGATCCCAAAAATGGACAATTGCTTTAACATTGAATATCTCTGCGGATATAGCGATAGTAAATTCATGAAATTTCATATTTATACTAATTTGGTGATGTAGAATCTTATTAAGCATAAAAACACGGTGCAGCCATTGGAAGTTTTGTTGTGTATTGCAAAATTTGATATGAAGACGTCCCCTTATGCAATTTTTTTGGATTTGAATTTGTAGAGAACGTTATTTTCTATTGAAGGATATCTTTGAATTTGCTCTAATATGAATAGTGAACTCTAAACAAAAGGGGTGATTCGTTTTTTCCTCCGCTGCATTCTGAGTTTTATGATAGTAAAAATGGTTTAAGGAATAAAGCAGAAGAATCTTACTTAAAAAACCGTTACGAACTCTACAATTCATCCCACCCTTTATCCTGGAATTTTAATCGACGAAAAAACATTCTCTCGGATCATTCTTTTTTAAAAAGAGCGGATTCAGTTTCTGTTGCTTTTTCCTTCTGTGAAAAAAAAAATTTGCTCCATTCCGGAAATTGGGTTTATTCCAAGCTGGTCAATCAATGGAATGTTCGATGCCAAGTTATTTCTTCTTCATTGAACCACAATTAACTTTTAAAACTTGTGTTTGGAGTTTTGTGAAGACGGTCCATCCATTTTAATTTAGACAGAACCCACAGTTCCATTTGAAGTAGTGCTTGTTTACGTCCAATAGGAGGCTACCTTATGTGGATCGTTTGCTTCTCGGGTAAAGTAGCTTTTATAGCTATTTTTCTTTCTCGAGAGAGCATTGTCAAAATCTGTAAGCGTGTCATTTGAATTTGTTTTTGAAATGTTGTGCTTCAAACTTTTGGATTGTTGTACGAAACTTAAATTGAATCATGCGCTTTCTGGTAAATTTCCGTTCTCTTCTAAAACAAGGCATCATGCGTTGATTCATAGCGGTTATAATTAACTATTTAAAATAGAGGTTGTTTGGTTGATTTATGGCGCACGGGGAAATTTTGGGCCAAACACAAGACAATGTTTGGAAATTGTGAAAAGAAGGGACGTAGAGAAAGATTGCTTGGTCATGGTCGCGTACCCATGTTTTAAAGAGGCAGTTAATCCTATGGTAAAAGAATAGATCTCTAGGGTACCTTGGGTTCTTGAAACCCGTACACCCTTAAAAACGTGTCCACGAGGGGATTTATGATAGTGGATTCTGGTTCTGAGTTTATCATTCTGTCCCAAAAACGATAGCATGAGAAACGAGTTATCGCGGGGAAACCAAACACGGCGATCACCATTCATGTATCTGACTTGTTAACTCTTTTCCTGACAAGTTTTCATGCCTATTCAAAAATCGACTGATCCAAGGTCGACTTTCTTCTCGTCGGGAGCCGGACTTAAACACAGGTTACGCTTGCTTAATCTATATAAATAAGAATGGAGTGTTTGTTTGTACATTCAATATTTTCGACCCATTTCAAGTTTTCTATCCGTTTTGAACATTTCTGATGCCGAATCCGCCTTTTTCTCGTTTGGTGTCTGTCTGTCTGTCTGTATGTTGTGCCCTATACACGTCCACGCGGTTTAAGATATTTTCATGAAAATTTGCATACAGTGAGTACTTATCTTCATTTAGTGAGTGGCATTGGTTGCGAAAGTCTGTCCGTCTTTCTGTTCTATGCTCGATTTTGTGTTTGTGTAGACATCAAATGAATTGTATTCCAGATATTTGATTGCATTGTATTTTATTTTATACATTATCTATTAGTTTAGTGAATGCAATATTATACATTTCTTTATTGTTATATTTAGTTGAGTTTCATGCTAAAACACCTGAGTAAGTATACTTAAATCAACCATAATTTGGTAGTTTTGGAAAAATTGGAATGTCTATTGAATATGACGATTACTTCGATTGCTTTACCAGTACTGCTGAAAAAGTAATTATTCTTCAAAAAATTATTTTTTTTTATGGAATTTCATCTCTGATACTTTATTTATTTCGAGTCTTATTTTTATTATTTGCGCAATGAAAACGATTTCCGAATATTTGGGACAGACGATATTTTTCAATGAAATGAGAATGAACAAGATCGCGCGAGCAGTGATATTTTTTCTGGTTCTTTCGCTCTGAATTAATTTCACAATTCTAAATTTCGTACACTTTTAGTTGTAAGTTGTGGCAACTGTGCGAGATCAAGAGATAAAATTGAATCTCAAATTAATATCTTTAGAACAATTTTTTGCGGCATCTTTTATTTTGTTTTACTTCGCTGTTTCCTGTTTTAAATATTTATTATTTTAATAAATGTGTTTTCCTTCTCATCACACGCAACAGCACCACAAAGAATAAGACTTAAAAATGTTAGGTAAGTCAGTATAAATTTCCAGTAAATTTTAAGTGTAGTTATGCCGTTATTTAAAGAATAATGCCGTTATTGAAAGAATAATAATGTTTTTTAATTCAAACTGGAACTTTTTCCAACATTAAAAAATTCGTTATAATAATGACAGGAGAAGATTGCAAAATTTCACAATGTCGCATACCGGAGGCAAGAGTGCCACAAGTAAAAAAATATTGTTTTGTTGACTATGAGTGCGAGAGCACTCGCCGTAAATCGTAATTTTAATTAATTGAGTTGAACATGAAA
Organism: Metellina segmentata; assembly: GCA_947359465.1. Taxonomy (NCBI): domain Eukaryota; kingdom Metazoa; phylum Arthropoda; class Arachnida; order Araneae; family Tetragnathidae; genus Metellina; species Metellina segmentata. The sequence goes on from OX375877.1 coordinate 104,528,793, forward strand.
AGAACTTAAGAAAGGGAATTCAAAATCTTCCTATAAATCGTCTTTTATATTAGTAACCTTAGTATCACCCACCTTTCGTCATTTTGTAGCTTTGTCATACAGCAATTGTGCGATGTATGTGAAATGTATTACATGAATGGATATGCATGTGTAGGATTTGTGTCCAAAGTAAGTTGTAGAAAATATAAAGATGGCGAAAGATGTTAAAATAAATTTTTATTCTACAAAAAACGTAAGTCATTATATATTTTGATTATCTCTTCAATCTAGAGTAAACCAATTCAAACCGAGTAAGGTCGGGTATTTTGCTAGTAAGACATAATATCAAAACTCAACTACGTTTACAAGTACAATAGTAGCAGTTGCATGTGCATGGTAAAAATTAAATTCACGGAGCCTTGCACGCGATCACAGAAGTCATTCAGGGGAAACTGTAAGTTGCCGAACGTATATATGCGTGTGCGGTCCTCGGATGATTAACACTCCCAAGTAATTTCGACGATGTATCTCGTCAATCAAGATATGATCGATTTTGTTACCGACAGGAAATCTCGTTGATCAAGATATTACCGATTTGACGTTAACGAGATCAAGTTCTGGTCAGTTTTGTTAACACCTACTCGATAGAACACCAGGGTGTTAAATCGATGTTCGATAGATCATAACGTTAGTTAGTTTCTAAGGATAGGGAACCAAATTTAGAAATAGTTTTATTTTTATAACAAATATTTGAACCATATTGAGTTTTTAAAAACATCCGCTCTTGTTTTCTAATTTATATTTATTTATTGGAGAAATTCTTAAAATGAAGATAGGTAAATAAAAAGCGCGAATCAGTGTAAACAACAGGGACAAGTCAAATCCCTGATGCTTACATCGGGCTATCAGGTTAATCCATTGGGTTAACCCCATTACATAATTACAGTGTGCATCGGGTGTATATGAGATAGTCAACCCGAAACACACACAGGAATCACATTTACAGTGCTTTGTGTTCTACAAACATATATCTGTAAAGCCCATTGAGATAAGAATAAAACGGGCTCGAAAAAGCACTTATTGTTATTCAAGTACTCATTATCTTTTGCGGAGGGATCGTAAATAATGAGTGCACGTTGAAACATACCCTTGATACGCTTCATTATTTACGAATGTACAACTCAAAATAGAATAGTAGGTCGATAAATCTCACAGCACAAAAATACATCTGTCTCGGTAATAAATAATCCAAAGTTTGAAAACTCAATAATAATGAGCTGAATAACCCAGTTAAACTCACCTAAAAAGTACATCTCAATTAATAATTCTAAATAGAACTAAAAAATTAAACGTATAAGTGACGCTGCGAAACATAGAAAATTATATACATAGATACTGTAATTAAAATGTACTATCCAATCGCGTTTGCGCAAAAAAATTTCTACAAATATCGCTTGCGTTCCAATTCATCATAAATATAATCGTTTGCATTACTCGTATCTTTATGTGCGAACAATTTTTCATGAAAAAGTATTATTTTAATAGATTATTTAACTATAACCATGATAGTGGACAAAAAGTTATCTAGGTCGTTGTACGTTTGTCTTTTATACATAAAAGATGAAATGATAATCCCTAAGCCAGTATTCCAATTTTCTTTCTCGAAATTCACTGTTTGTCTTTTTGTTACTTTTACAAAACGGTAATGATATGAAATGGTTAGAGGAAGAAGCAGTAATATAGTCTTCATTTTTCTAGTGAATCATTAATTTAATAAGCTATTAATAAATTTAATAACCGTTATTTAAAAACAAATGCATACGTTTTCTAAGAATTTGTAACACATAATTCTAAGGCAATCCGCACACATTGGTTCATTGCCTTGCGACTCTAAATTAGCTTACAAGCGCAAGTGTTCAGACATATTCTCTATGCCACGGAGTACGCATGAGCATGTTTTGTCGCTGCGAAAGCGCGGTTGGCAAATTAGCGGATTAGGAACGGGAGCATTGTGAGTTCAAAACTAGGTCCAACCACAGACCGTCGTGTACTTGGGGGTGGGGAACGTTAAATCTGTCGTGGTCTTCAATGTCCTCACGCTGGATTAATGTGAAAATTTGGAGAATGAGGTGCAAGTCTAGGTGTTTACCGCGTCATCTGACCGTGGTTCAAAATGACGAGGCGTTGTCCTCGAAACTTTCTCTTCGGGATAGAGCCGGGACTGTCGTCAATAGACCGATGTGCTGCTCCAGTTCGACGTCAATTAAGCTACCTACCTTACCGTAGTTTCTCCGGCGAAAGTATTTATTGCATGTATGATGAACTTGACTTCTTCTTCGAATTCGACAGCCAATACAATTTCCAACGAATGAATGCCAAATTAATATAAGTGGTACTTGCTTAGTCAACACCAATTAAATAAAACGCCGTCACCAAAACCACTATATGATATAATATATTTTAGGGTCTGATCCCGGACCGTCGTCAATAGCCCGTTGTGTTGCTCTAGTACGACGTTAACTAAAATTACCATTACCTAATTTAAGGTATCATGAAAAAACATTTGGGTACCAGAAGAAGGGGCAGCGGAAGCCCAATTGGAAGAATAACGGATCAGCAAACGGAGGATTGCGAGTTCAAAACTCGATCCAATCAAAGAGTGTAATAAATATACGTGAAGACTGGTGCACATAAATCTATCGTTACTTCAACTGTCAACTTCGGCGTGATGCGGAAGTTGAATGAGTTAAGTACAAGCTTAGGGAATTCGTCATTTGACCGTGATAATAACGAGGAATTGTGTTCGGATCTTTCTTTTCGGGATTGATCCGGGACCGTCGTCAATAGACCGGTGTGTTGATCCCATGCGACGTCAATTAAACTACCTACCTATCTCGTAATCAGAAGAAAACTTAGCAAGACTTGATCTCGTCATCATAAAAAAATTCGCTAGTCTTGGCGAAGAGATATCTCGTTTTTATTAATAGCACAATTGGTCAGACCGTGACGTCCAACAGGAATAACACAATGGGCTAGGGGAACAAACCCCACGTTGATCAGAACGGGAATGACAAGATATCTCGTCGAAACCACTTGGTGGATTGGAAAATCTTTTCGAGTGCTTGGATGGCGGTCTACCGGTTGATCCCCTTTTTTCCCGACCCAGACCCCCACACAATCCAAATTCATCAAAAATGATTTCCCCAAACTTATCTCCCAAAGAACTGACACATTTAATAACAAGAACCCGAAGATTGAGCCAGGGAAAATCTGAATTTGATAGAAAAGTCCGCTTTTGAGTCCCGGTTCCACTGTCTCCTCTGAAGCACGCGAACCCTGAATTATTGCAGGGAGGAAGGAGAAAATAAAAACAGAAACATTGGAACAAAGATCATTCGGGAAAAAAGAATTCGCACGCGGGGGCTGCCGCGAGAACGAGACCAGATGGCGCATTCGATTCAGGAATCCTCGAACGCGCCCCCTGGAAATGCAAGTGCGGGGGTGGTTGGTGCATTTATTGCTCTTCATGATCGTTTGATCCCACCTACAGCGACCCGTGGCTTAGTGCGGGTGGAAGGGTCTGATTTATATGGGAGTTCCAGGAAATGTTTGGGTGGAAAGATGTCGCGTGGAGGGGTGTTGGACGAAAAAACTCGTTTCATCGTTGATGGGATGGAGGATGTCTGGATTTTGATTTGAGGTGAACGTATGCGATAGATTTTTTTTTTAATTCTGACTATGAAAATCCAGGTTTTTTTTTCCTGCAAGTAATTTATGTAGTTATATTGTTTTTCGGTAAAGTGCCATCTATGTGTTAAATTGTTATTTATTTTGTATGCCAAAATAAAAAACTTAATGCCATGTAAAGCAATTTTGTGAATACCGCTCTGTCATATGACAATTGGTTGATTTTATATTAAATTCTGAAATTTGTCAAGTATTTTTCGCCCATCCTGTATTGATCTTCATGTTTTGACTCTCATCAAAATGCTAGAGGGTAAGGTAATTTTAATTAACGTCGTACTAGAGCAACACAACGGACTATTGACGATGGTCCGGGAACAATCCTCTAAGTGAAAGATCCGAGGACAACACCACGGTATTTGGTAATTTTTTAGTAACATCGTACTAGAGCAACACAACGGGCTATTGACGACGGTCCGGGATCAGTCCCTTAAGGGAAAGATCCGAGGACAGCACCTCGTAATTTTGAACCACAGTCAGATGACGAAGCAACACCTGAGCTGGCTCTCTCCAAACTTCCACACCAACCCAACCCAACGGGAGAACTTTCGACCACGACAGATTTAAGGTGCACCAGCCGTCTCTACACCTTACAAACATCCATGCCCGGACACGGATTCGAACCAGGAACCTTCCGATCTAGAGGCTAACACCTTAACCACTATACCGGTTGGTCGGCACGAAAAAATTCTAGAGATAATAGATTATATTAAACAATTATTTTCATCGAGGAAGTCTAAATATCAAGATTGTATTAAGAATTTTAACATTTAAAAATCAACTAAACATTAATTGCTTCTGTAATTTCAGGTTCAGAACGCACACGCATCCACTATATTACATAATCCTGCAAAGTAAGCATTAAAAAGAATGCTTAGGCAATAGATAGAAGGCCTATAGTTTGGGGGCAAAGTATGACGATTAATATTTCAACACATTTCCTATGCCTTCTATGCAATGCCAAAAGACACACCGGCAAAATATTATATGCGTTTCTAATGTCACGTGACTTTCGAATCAGACTTAGAATCCCTCATTTGCATTTCAGTCTTTGTTCAGACGCGACGAAATACGCTTTGAATTTGTTCAGCAGACTCTAGCCCATACTGTGATGCATCATGACTCTTTTAATACGTTGCCTAAATAGCATTTGTCATCTTTACTATCATAAGGAAGTGTCCGATTTCTGTTATCAATGTCCTGACGAATCTATGGCACTTACAGTAATGGGATTTGGCACACAGGTAGCCCGAATGTTTTGCAATTTTTGGGCCGCGGCGAATTTTAAAATTCAATCTGGAAAATTTTTAAATTAATTTAATTATTATTGTTATTTTTGGAATGGCAACAGCGTAACTTTCGTCGTTTCTAGTGCATACATGCACCTTAATCTTCGCAGTAGTGTATTGTTTTTACCCACAAAACACACACTAAAAGACTAAATAACCACATCCTTGGGTTGAAAGAAAAAATCCAGGGATTCTCTATAATCTTGATAAATATTCTATTGGTCCTTTCCTTGTTACTTGACGACAGTCGCCCAGTTGGAAGAGTAACAGATTAGCAACCGGAGGGTTGCGATTTTGAAACTAGGTCTAACCAAAGATCGTTGTGTACGCGGGAGCTGGTGCACGTTCAATTTCTGTAGAGGCCTAAAATGTCCATAAGTTGACATGGTGTGGAAATTTGGAGTTCCTCTGGTTCGACGTTAATTACTTGCCTACCGAACTTGCAACAAAATTACTTGGACAGATTTTATTGGTCCTTTCCATACAATAGAATTATTTGAAGATTCTATATTGCTATTTTCCTTGTAAGAATATTTGGGAAGGATTCCATTGGCACTTACCCTTAATATGGAATCCTTTGGAAATATTCTATTTGTATTTCCCTTAGAATAGAATATTTAGGAATGATACCGAAGCTGTTTTCCCAGAATTGAGAACTTGGAAAATTTTATTGCTCGTTTCCTCAGAAAATACTTGAGAATGATTCTATTGCTACTTTCCTGACTAAAATCATTTGATAAAATTTTATGGTCACTTTTCTTGATACCTTGTCTATGACTGGATCTCACTTCCTTGATTGCCCCACCTCCAAGTACGTTCTGAAAACTTCCAGCTATTCTGAAAGCTCGTCATTCCGTAGATAGAGGGCATCTGCACAGGCTACGGCACAACCCCTGATTTTGTCCATCGACCTCTGGTCAGCTTTGTTAACGACGAGGTATCTTATCCAGACAAAACTGCCCAATTACTACAAGATGAATGAAAATCCATCTTGGAAATCCATGGATTTCTTGGAATCCATGTAGGAAAAACAAATTGTCACTGTAGCAGAACGGGTGACAATTTAGGAGTTTTTTACATAAGGGGACAATCTACTAGACAATTTAAAACGCGAAGAAAACCACGAGGGTTAACATAATTCGCAACTCAGAAGCACACTCAAGAACAAATCAAATTAGGCTCACAAAATGTTTTTCGAACATTTTTTTAATAAATTATAATGGGAGCATATATTCTACAGCACATGATAATCGTCAACATGAGGATGATTTTTAAAAGCTAACAGCATTTACGACAGAAATTAGATGCTCTGGTAAAAGTTGGATATTCTGTAAAAATGCAAAGCATTGCATTTATAAATCTCAACATTCTTGGATGCTCAACAGAACAGGGTAAATCATTACCTCCGAAATGGTTTCAGCAGGATATGGATTTAAAGGACAATGAGAACACAAAATTCATTAAGGCAATTACAACCAAATAAAGCAATGTTAGATACAGCCAAACATTTTTTTAACACAAAATATGACGCATTTTCCCATTTTGAAATAACAGTACATAAATACCAAATGCACGTGATTATTTTTGTTTTCAGAGTACATTTATCAGAACTATGACAAAATAGAAAAATGATCATTCGTACTTATAATGGCGAAATGTCTTAGGAAATAGATCTTTGATGAGATTTAGAAAGCAATACTAATTGATGGAAAGCATTAACTTCAGAGATAACCATGATCGTAAACTGGAAATCAAATAAAGGATACAAAAAATTACAAACTTGCTAACCATAAATAAAAAAAAGGCAGTTTTGTGCACTCATTCTTACAATACAAGTGCAAAAATTGAGTTCAAACTTCATTAAATGGTTGTGATGGAAAGGAGCTATGATCAAACATTAACCATTAAGTATATCCATTTAACTGTCCCAACTCAATGGATAGGCTTTCATGAAAAGTTAATAAAATCCTTTTGAGACTTGCATTAAAGCTTTACCATGAACATACTGACACCCTTTCCTCCAAAAATCTCGTACACATACAAATATTTTAGATATTTTTTCTCGTTTATCAAGAGGCATTCATAGAACTAATATATCCATCATGAACACATATGATACTGATGCATACAAAAATTGTTTTAAAACTTAAATTTGAAATTATTGAATAATCAGGAATTATATTTATTGAGATTAAGGAATTATTAATGTAAATTAATGCTACAATATGAATTTAATCATACCAGGGTTCACACTCTATATCAAAAAAAATTCCCCGACGTTTCCAGGTTTTCCAGACAAATTTTTACAAAAATCCAGGTCATATTTAAGCAATTCACGACATTTTTAAGGTTAAAAACCAAGAAATAATTTAGCTTTCAATAGACAATAAAAACCAATTTAAGAACTATACACTGTAAAAATTAATTCACAAAACACAAGTAATTTCGCATTAAAATAAATTATTCAAATAATCCAACGTATTTGACTTAAATCAATTTCTTATTTAATGTATCACAAAGTACTAAATTCTCCAATTTAAGCCTATGGATGAAACAAAATTCTTTACCATTTTAAATATACACAGTCCAGTCACATTAATGTGATCACCACCTACTTTCGACGTCAACGTGAAATAACCAATCACAAAAGGCAGGTGGCAGCACATTGCAGTGGAGTGTATATAAAGGATTTCCTAGGGCATAGGAAAGCATTTCAATCGTTGGCGTAATGCAGAAACGTAGCGATTTATCCGACGTCCAAAAGGGCATGATTATTGGTTTTCGGGCCAAGGGTGGAAGCATTTCGGAAACGGCTAATTTTGTGAACTGTTCGTGTGCCGCCGTAATAAAAGTATACCGTGCATGGCAAAATGGTACTATCCAAAATCAGCGGCGTGGCACATGTGGTGCACCACAGGCTATAGATGACAGAGGCGAACGAATGCTACGGAGATGCGTTCGGGCGAATAGACGTGCAACTGTTAAGCAACTGACCGCCCAGATGAACCAAGGGGGTGTACCAAGAGTGTATCCTCAACAACGGTTCAGCGAACGTTGCTGCGCATGGGCCTCCACAGCAGACGCCTGGTTAATGCACCTATTCTGAGTGCTGTTCATCGGCGACGAAGGCTGGAATTTGCACGCCAGTACAGCAACTTGACGTCCACAGAGTGGCGACAGCTGACTTTTCCCGATGAATCACGTTTTATGCTCCATCGGACAGATGGACGTTGGCGTATACAGCGTGAAACGTCTGAAAGCAAACACCCTGCAACAATTGCCATGGATCCTCAACCGCGCAACTGGCCACGGCACGGGAGTCGGCATGGCTCAACATCGCAGTGAACGCCTTCAGAAACCTATTTGACTCTCTTCCTGCACGTCTCGCAGCGGTCCGCTCAGCCAAAGGTAGTTGTTCTGGCTTTTGACAGGTAGTCACATTAATGTGACTGGATTGTGTATATATTAAATATTAGCAGTCTTTTAAAATCGATTGAAAAAATCTAGTTATAAAATAAAATGACACGAAACTGTGTACGAATCTTATAGGCTACTTTTTCTCGAAAGCGTAGGCGAAGCCATGATCAAACGTTTTCCAGGTCATTGAAGAGATTATCCAAGTTTTGGATGAAAATTCGTAATTTTCCCAGACTTTTTGGACAAAATTAAATTCTGTGACCCGTGGGAACCCTGTCATACATTTGCTGACAGAGAATGTATTATTTTAATGGAGTAATGAATAACTATCACTAATTGCTTTATATATACACTGACGAGCCAAAACATTATGACCATCCCCACATTTTTCAATGAACTCGTCTGGATGACGTGGAGGGCACGTGATAAAGTAAGAATGTATTTAACTGCTGCTGGAGAAGGTAAGTCATCATTATTGCACTAACTTTTGCGAGTGATAGGAAAGGCTGCTGATCTAAGCGAATTTGATAGAGGGCAGATTGTGGTATAGAGGGCAGATAATGGCCCGAAGACTCGGAATGAGTATCACCGAAACTGCTACTGCTAGGTTGTTTACGATCTGGCGTTGTTAGTATTCATGCAAAGTGGATAAATGACGGTGACACCAGCAGTAGACGCCAAGGTGTTGGTCGTCCACGCATCATCAAAGAAAAAGGACGTCGGAGACTGTTCCGCTTGGTAAAGCAAAATCGGCGCGAGACGGTGGCTCAGCTGACAGCCCAATACAATGCAAGTCCAAGCGCAAGTGTTTCGGAACACACAGTTCAGCGGACACTGTTGGATATGGGACTGTGCAGCAGACGTCCCACTCGTGTGCCTCTGTTGACCAAGCGTCATCGTCAACTACGCCTACAGTGGGCCCGGGAACATCGAAACTGGACCATAGATGATCGGAAGAGAGGTGCCTGGTCAGATGAATCCCGATTGCTCATTCATCACGTCGATGATCGTGTCAGGGTACGCCGTGTACCAGGTGAACAGTTGCTCCCCTCTTGTACAGCAGGTCATACAAAGGCTGGTGGTGGCGGTGTTATGCTTTGAGGGACGTTCTCATGGGCGACTCTGGGACCCGTAGTTGTGGTAGAACAGACCATGAACGCTGCGAACTATCTGAACATCATTGCGGATCAGTTGAACCCTTAGATGGCGTCTGTTTTCCCAACTGGAAATGGAATCTTCCATCAGGACAGCGCCCCATGTCATAAGGCTCGGATTGTGTTGGAATGGTTCGAGGAGCATACTGATGAATTCCACTTAATGTCCTGGCCACCTAACTCGCCGGATCTTAGTCCGATAGAGCACATTTGGAGTGTCATGGAGCGGCAGCTCAGAGCTCAAATACCGCCCATGTCCGAATATCTCGACTTTACGTGACCGCTGCTTAGACATTTGGTGCAACCTGTCTCCAGACATGTACCAAGAACTTGAGGCATCTATGCCCAGGCGAGTTGCAGCTGTTTTGTAGGCCAAAGGAGGCGCAACGCGTTATTTTGTAAGTGGTCATAATGTTTTGCCTCTTCAGTGTTTGTGTGTGTGTGTATATATATATAACGAAAGGACAGAATATAGTAAAAACTGGTCGTGCCTTAGAGAGCACATAGTTCAGATTTCCGCAGAAAAGAGTAATCTAAAAAGTGTCAGTATGGGTAAAAAACAATTCATAGCTTATGTCAATTGTTTCAGTAAAAATTATCCAATAAATTGGAAATCACATTGAAATAGGAAAAAATAAATAATAAAAACACCTTTATTTTCTGTAGATTACCAAATAGATCTTATTCAGAAACAAACGCAGTCTAAACTGATAAAAATAACTGAAACACAAAATTTATACTAAATGATACTTCGGAAATAGATACATTCTTAACAAATAAATACTTCGGCACACACGCAAAACATTATTTAGCATAAAATTATCGAATTCTTCATGTATGTAAAATTATCAAATTCATGGTAAACATGTATACAAGATAAAGCTGAAAAAATAAAAATAGAACAATTCTAAATATTATTCAATTCAAAATTTAACTTAAAAGATTTATGGCTAAGCCCCAGATGTCTGAATAATTAATTTTACAGATTAAAAGTTTTCCTGTTGTCTTGTAAGTTTATTAAAAATGTTGAAAATTTGATCACATGTACAATGTAGAATATTGCTATAAGGATTATCACAGATTCAGTTTTATTGATGCATAATACATACCTGGGGATCTGATCACATTTCGAATGACATATATAGACCATATTTAAATTTAAACATATTCATAAATGAGGAAATAGTTACATTTTACAAGATAGTAAAACTACCTGAATGGATGAGATTACCTTGCAATATTAGACAAATTGTATTTAGTCTAAAAATATTCATAAGAGATATATAAAAGGGATTCATTAATTGTTAAAAAGTGTATTCACAATAAACTATCTTTATATCTAAATTTTAAATACCTGTTTCAAAACTATGAACATTGGTTTAATTTTTAAAGTAGTGTTACACACTAACACTTATTCAGAAGGAAAATAATCAATATGAGCAAAAATATTGAAGTCAGTTCTTATCTAAAATTATTTCTAGTCTAGAAAATTAAATCATAAAAAATATATTTAGATTTTTTTTTGTTTAAACCACTGTAGTTACATCAAACTTTGGAATAAAGTATTTTTTTTTAAATATTTTAAAGTTGTAAATTTTATTTTCTTAAACCTTCAGACAAAAACAATTGAAGATATATCCAGTTACTAAAGTGCAAACACTTGAGATTTTAAAATAAAGCAAATCTAAAAAATTAACCTTTAAAAGTTAAAACTAAATAAACTCGCTTTTTAATCAATCTTTGAGGTACTCAAGTATATACAAAAATAAACTGAAAATTTTGCTTCTTTTTTTCCATTTAGCAGTGTATCATAATTTGACCATATCAGTAGCAAATGTAAAATGTTTATTGAAAATTTTTACAACTATCCAAAGAATAAATTGTAAGAAATGTGTCTATTCATTAGATTCTGGAAAGAACATCAAGAATGGCTCAGTTTAATATAAAAGCCATTGCATTGAGTTAAGATTAAGATAAAAGTCCAGACTTGGAGGATAATTTTTCGAGAATTTAAATTTCAAGAATAAAACTTATTTACAACTACTAACCATCGACAAAACAATTCTTATTTTAATGCCATAATAACACGTTTTTGTCTGAAATGAAAAATGCCAAAAATAAATTCTTATATAAAATAATTACGAGCCTTAAATCTGCCAAATTGGGCTTTATGAAAGTAATTCAAAACAGAAAATGTAACCTGCTCAGAACTATTGCTTAGTGCTTGGTGGTAGTCTGAACCAAAAGAAGGGGCAGTCGTTGCTCACTGTTCTAGCAACCTGCGAATTATAGACGGCAGGTTCGAATCCTCCCTGGATGAATTTCTCTTTTCCGCCTCAGTAAAGCTTTCGTTGTGTGTGCTTGTCCATCTATATATATAATACTCTTACGCGGCACGCAAAAAAGACGCTATTAGTTATCGCGTGTTGGCAACATTGTACGATTGTTTATCACCAAGCCTCGCTCCTCAAATGAATTTTAGTCGAGCTGTTGCAGTTTATAATTAGAAATCAAAGAAAGCAGAGGATCATTTCAGGGCCATTTAAAAAACGGTCCTTTTCAGGGTCAACAATTGTAATTCAATAAGACGCTTGCACTATAACTTTCGACAACAAACTCAATGAAAAAGTGTGGGTGACTCAAGAATACTGGAAATGTACACAGAAACAACATGTTGGGTATTCAATTTCCAAAGCAGCGCTCACATTTCGACTCAAAATTTGTTCAAAGTTTTCATTTGAATTCTGATATCAGGGTACTGTATATATATATTTTATGTAATACAGCAAATCTAGATTTTAAAAATATCTTTTTGGAATATCGTATTTTGTAAACAATCCTTTCTGCTAGGACACATGTCTTCATTGATGCGAGCTTAAGCGAGCAGGGGGCCGGCCACCTAGTTACTTCATATTGTTTTGCACCATAAAACTTTGAGAAACCAATTATACTTCCTTTTAAGTAAAATGGTGCACAAATGAGCAATTAATTTTTCGTTTTAAACGCATACTTGTTGGTTTTAATTTAAAATTTATGCCTCAAATGGTTTTTTTTTAATGACAATCATGTAAGCACTAATTCCAATATATTCTTTCACAGTTGGAATGCCTTGGTGCAAAACTTTGAAATTCGTGTCATTTGGAAATTGTAATTTCTCTAGAAAAATCTGGTAAACCATTTTTTCCCAGAAGACTGAGGAAAATTGGCAGATGTATTATGCCATTTATTTGCATTTACAGGAAGCAGCAATCTTAAGATTTCCATTTAATTTCTGCTACAAAATATTCCATTACTTTCGATAAATTTTAGTGCAATATTTAGCTTTAGCTAATTCATGAACTCAAAACTGTTAAGACATTATATACTAGCTACAACAATTTTAATATTGCGAATTATAACCCACAATTTGCTTTTCTTAACACTTTAAAACATTTTCATTGAAACATAACTTTAGGGTTCCTTAAATCTAGTTGTAGTGAGTAACACTGCTTTATAACGTCTAAACAATGCCATTTCTAATTTGATAATATTACAAGCAAACATAAAATGAAAAACTAGGGTCACAATGAATAAATCTATCTAAATTTAAATTATTTAACACACAATAATCAGAAAAAATTTAAAAGCATAAATGATAGTTGGCAAGACAAAATGAATAAATTAATTTCACCAGTCCTTTTCAAAGAAATTTTAGACAATATTTGCATAACACTTCCATCTAAACGTTTCACTCTGAAAATGAAAGTAAAAAATTCAATAAAAAAATATTTGCATCCATATCCATATTCAAAAAGTTGTCCTAATTTTTTTTCAAATACCTTCATTTAATAACTTTTCCAAGAAATTTATAATTTATCTACACAACTTCCTGCTTTGATCTAATACTAAATGCCTTGTTCAGAAACTTTTTCATCTACATAAACAATTTTAAGTAAAATACATTAATTATTTGAGTAAAATTCTGCAGTAAATAAATTATACATTGTACTACCCTTATGATGAGTGGGAGTTTACAAAGAGATTGGGCCACTTTAATATGGCCTAAGTAAATTACAGACAGATATATATATATATATCTATATATATAAAACAATCTCAATAAAATTTCATTGATTAGAAAGCCATTGAAAGCTTTATGCTTACATTTCACCTACAGATAAAAGAGGTATTAATTAGGGATGCGACATTGATGTCGATGTTTTGGTAACATCGATGTTTATACTTGTCGATGTTTTATTTTTAAATGAAAAATGTACAGTTCTAAAATTTTTTTAAATAACCCATTAGCATAATTTTCACAATAAGCAAATTGAACATACTTTTAGACCAAAGTGACCAAGGATGAAGGGTCTGAAAAGTATGGATGCGACATCAATGTCTTCTAAACATAGATATTTTAGAAAAAAAACATTGATGTATTGGAGCCGATGTCGCATCACTAGTTGCTAAACCAGTTTTAAGAAATGGGGAAACAAGTTTAAATACACTGAATTTTAAAAACATCGATGGTTTGGGGGCGATATATTATCAACATCGATGTTTTAATTTTGAACATCGATGTTTTGCTGTCGATGTAGCATCACAAGTTGCTAAACCAGTTTTAAGAAATGGGGGAACAAATTTAAATAAACTGACTTTTAAAAACATCGATGTTTTACTATCGATGTCGCATCCCTAGTATTAATCATATTACAATTCTAATTAGGGATTGTAAAGGAATTAAACAATTTGAAACTGTAAACCAATTTTCTCTGTTTCGAAATCTATTGAAGGCACAATTTTGAAAGATACCAGACCAAGTAAACACCTGGCATTGGGATAGTACCTGAATAAAATGGTGTTCAAAACAATCTATACTACAATGAATTTACAGTATAAAGCATTCAGCACCAGTAGTTATTCTGCAACAATCAATGTCATATCTACCATCAGAGAAACTAAATCTAACGTATCACAAATAAAAAATAATGACTAATATGCTGGCTCACTTGCATGTCATTTTATGGCAACTGCACACAAAAAATACCTTTACATCCAGGACTAAATACTACATATTTATAGCATATGTAGAACATGTATTTGTGCATTCATGTCGATAAAAGATATATGAAATACAATATATATCTTATGTACAAAACAAAACACGTGTTTGTAAAGCTAAAATGTTTGAACATTTTCACTTAGAATAAATATCCACGTTTGAGTAATTCTAAAACAGCTTTTAAAAGAACTAAATTCCTAAAGAATATTTAAATTAAACAACTGTTGATAAATGAAACTGGAATTGCAAAGACAGATGTCTCCAGTTCACTAAATTTATACAGGGTGGCCAAAAAAAATTTCACTCTTTGGATGCATTGAGTTTGATGTTTGTTGACTGCTATTGACTTCAAAAGCAGCACCGAATTTCCCCCAAACTGTGACTTTTAGTACTAATATTTTTCCAAGGAATAAATCCCCCCCAAGTCTTCAAAAGTCTTAATACCAAATTTGGTTCCATTCTGTTCATTCGATTTAGATACAGAGTGAAGTTACTTTATGGTAACCCTGTACTAAGCTTAAAAAGTTATGAACAATATAGAAAAATTTTTTAAGGAATTTTTCTTGCTGTGTCAATCTCTCTCATGAATCACGATCTTGAATGCTCTGCTGAAATGTACCAACTGTCTTGATTTAACAAAATTCACAGTAATTATTGAACTAATACAATAATTAATTTGTAAAATCTGTACATTTTTAGTGATAAGTTTTTAAATAATGCAGCTCTACTTTTTTACAACAGTAATATATAACTAAAAATATGCAATTTTGGTAGAGTTGTACAAATTATAACATAAAAGTTGTATGTGAATACTTAGGCTTTATGAATTGACAGATGTAAATTCAATTAATTTAAAATCAAGTCATTTTACATTAAAATAATATAAAATTTAAATCAAATTACACACTAAAACTGTTACTCTCATTAGTAATTTAAAGATGAAAACATTTCTAAAATCTCTAATTTAAAAGCAATCGCATGCGAGTGTTGCTTACCCTTCATGTAAAGACAAATCTAGAAAAATATTAAAAATTATCAGTCTTGTTGAGATTTTACTCATTGCTAGCAAAATAAAGTCAAAGCAAATTGTTGGTACTAATTGCAGTTTAGCAACATCACTAAAGACAAAGTAAACATTTCAGCCTCGCTCGGTTAAAATCAGTTTGAGAAAAACATCGATAAAATTTCTAACTATATTACAAATCGCAGAAGATGCAACCATGTTCGCAAAGTGTAGAATTTTCGTTTAGAGATTAAAAATAAGTTGCAAAAGATATTGCCATGATCAACAAACAGAAATTTCAACAAATTCATCAGATCAGGTTTTTATCGGGTATAACTTCAAGGTCATCCCTGCAACGAGGTACATATAGAGTGCAGCATGCATGCTCCCAAATATCCTGAGGGTAATTGTCTCCAACAGTCCAGACACCTGTCTCCATATTATAGCACTCCACCACACCACTAGCACGGTCAAAAGTTGTGGCACTGTGGAACCCACCGACAATATAAAGCCACTTGCCAATAACCACGATGCCAGCATGATACCGCGGAGTAGGTACCCTGGTTATGACTGTCCATGAGTCTCTAGAAACAGTGTAACAGTCGATTGTATCCACCAACACCTTGGTTCCAGTGGCTTCATCTTCATACCATCCTCCACAAACATATATTTTATCGCCACAGCAAACCATCGAGTGATCAGCCCGAGGGGTGGTCATTGATGCACGAATCTCCCAATGGTCCGTATCAATATTGAGCCTCCATAGAGAATTCAACACCAGATCCTGATCAAGCCCACCAGAAACATAAAAGAAGTTCCGCCACGAAGTCCCAGCATGCTGTGCCCTTGATCCGGGTAAGGTGGCAATTGGAGTCCATGAATCAGACATTGGATCATACTTCTCGCAGGGTGCGCTGTCATCCAAGACGTCAAAATCTCCAGATTCTCCCACACCTCCAACAGCAATAAGATGATTATTGACGACACCCAAAGAAAAGCGACAGCGCTCTTTCTGCATCGGTGCCATAGTTGACCAGGAGTTCGTGAGAGGGTTGTATCGAAAGCCAAAAGGGTGGACATTTTCTTGAAGGCTTTGATTGAAGCATCCACCAACTATGTACAATTCATTGTTGAGAACAGCAGTGCCGAAATTGCATTGTTCTACATGTGGTATCGAAGTCAAGTACCGCCATTTGCCAACACTGGAAAGGTAGTAAGCAATGTCGTTGGTCACTCCACTGATACCGAAGCCACCGACTTTCAAAATAGCCAGTTCCATCCCACGTGAATTGACCAAGGCCATGCTGCGCTGCTCCTGCCATACGGAATGTCTCGGAACATGCCACAGGCGTCTGCATAGACTACTGTTTGAGCAAAGGCACTTAAAAAGAGGCGATTCAAAATAACGAGCAATATCTACCGATGAAACTTCATTGAAGTGGATATATCTCAAGAGCTGATGACTATACTTCAGTCTTTCTTGCGGATGGTGTTCAATCCACTTCAGCACCACACCCAAAACTTCCCTTTCAGAGCAATCAACTGGAAAGTCGCATTTCAGAATGTACTCTAGCTGAAAAGGGGATAGCCTTAAAAACTCTGATCTCTCAGAGAATTTCCGCAAATTGCCACAGATAAAGAGGTATACTTCTTTTAATAATTTATGAAGAGAATACATTTCTGCTATCGTAGCAACGTCCACACAGTTTTCCAAATCCAGCTGCTCTTTCAAGTAGGAAGAGCAAGCTTCCACTACTGCCATTAATTGCACATGATTTGCAGCAGACAAAACGTCTTGTATGTTGGCTAAACTCAAGGCTAATTTGGAGGTGTAGGCATATTCGAGCAAATAGCGCATACCGTCAGCAGTGACGCCATTCAAACAAATTTCACTCTGCTGACTTTCTTTCATTGCATCAGTAAACATGGCACGGAAATAATCACTACAAGAGGCTAATACTACTCTATGTGCTTGAAAAGCCTGTCCACCAGCTATGAGAGTTATGTCCAAGAGTAAGCCCTTGCTTCTCAGTGTGTTGAGCCCACTTAGCAATGTACCCATATGAGATGGGGACTCAAACTGCACTGCTCTTGAGCTGTGGTTGGGATGATTCCTTCTGACTTCGCGCATTGTTGTCTTGGGTGTAAAATTAAAACATGGTACTGTAAAAAAGGATAGTACACATAAATATAAAGTTAATGACAAATTCAATCGTAAAAGAGACACTCATATATTTAAAAACAACTGTATGAATATATTTTAATACTAATTTAGAAAAATGCTAACTAGACAATAGTAGGCAAAGTCTTGTGAAATAGCATAAACTTTTAATAGTAGTAGCAGGTCTCCTCTATCATTGTATTTTCGTAGCAATGTTAGTTGCTCAGACGTTAAATGAATTGGCAAAAGTACATGTGCAAATTAAGTATGAAACAGATGTAAAAATCTTGACAAGAAATTTAAACTTTAAAATTAAAAACTACATATTTTCTTAACAAGGTTTTCAGGACTATCTAACAACCATAGATAAGGATGTTTTTCTTTCATGGTTGCCATGGCTTGGCACCAATATTTGCATACCTTGAAAAATTTTCTCCATCAAGAAAAATATTTTCTCTCTCCATTAGTAGTTTAAGAAAAGGGACTAAATTTTCATTGACCTTAGGTGTATCTTCAAAAAAAAAAATCACCTAAATTTTTAAAATTATAGCTTGAGATTATTTTACTTAAAAAAGGTTGAAAATAGTTGCGTTAAGTTGCCTCTGCAACAGAAAGAACTTTCTTTCTAAAAATTCCTCTTTCTGAATGATAGAAATATTTAAAATAGTAGAAGCAGTCAAATGTTCAAAATAAAATTTAACAAGTGGAAAGAAAGTTTTATTCCTTTTTTTTTTTAGAATGAAGGAAAATAATCTAGCAACTTGTATTCAAAAATCAATATTTATTTTATTTCAATTTAGTTAAGAATGTTCACTGTACTTAATGATAGAAGAATGTATTTTATTACAAAATGTAAAATCACCAGATAATCTTGCCATAAGAATAAAAAACCAAATAACAACATTCACATTTCATTAATCCTCCAATAGCCATATGGGTCTGAAGACAATGTCCTCAGAAACTCAAAACACAAGAGTATCAGTAGTATTAATTAGCTGTTTCTTCTCTCCTTTTCAACCTACTTTACTCTTCATCAGGAGACCGTACACCAGGTTTAAGACCCCCACTTCTTTTGACGCTGAGTCATATGGAAAGTGCTCCTTTCAATTTATAAGTGGATCTTAGAATTAGACCTGTTGGTGTTTGCTGATGTTCAGTTTCCATAAACTCGCAAAGAAATCCCGCATAAAAAATTGTGAAAGAATAATTCTATCTACTCATAAGAATACATTTGTTTTAACAAAATATAGAGCAAAAGTAAAGCAATGTGTGCAATTACTTATAATAAAACAAGGAAAATATTTTTCAATTTTAGAACACATTATGTTCTATGTTTAATTTTAAGTACATATTTTTCTATAAATGTTTAAAAGAGCAATTTAATTGCTTTATTTCTAATCTCATTTCCACTTTCATTTCAAATCTCTTGCAATTGGAATACACGTTATACTTGTACTGTTGTGTTATCAGTCAAATAATTTATAATTTTTTACCTTATTTTTAAAGCAGCGTATTAAAAATAGGTGATATATTTTTTTCGTAATAATATATCTTTTGCTTTGAAATTTATGTCTATCAAAGGTTTTCGGAAATGTAATACAAAGTGATAAAAGAGGTTACTTTTCAATAATTCTTTAAATATAATCTCAAAGCAATGTGAATTTTTTTTTACAATTTCTTTTAAAGTTGCAGACCAAAAGCATCTTGGTACATCAATGAAGTATTACTTGAATTATGTCATAATTATGTCCTTGAAATGAAGTTTTAGTGGTTTGTGGGAACTTTTAAAAATATGCACCATTTCCTAAAACACTAAGGTAGGCAAACCTTTGCTTATTAGAAGTAAAATTTACACATTATTACTATCATCCAACTCTTACTAATAAATCGAAAGATTAGCATTTCCAGCTTGTACTTCAATTCCGTTCTTTACACAATTTTTTTTTCTTTTTCAGTTACTATTCTCTATTATTATAAAAGGAAGTGTTTATTTTCTACGTGCAAAGTCCTGACGAATCTATGGCACTTACAGTAATGGGATTTGGCACACAGGTAGTCTGATATTTTTGTAATTTTTGGGTTGTGGCGAATTTTAAAATTCAATCCAGAACCTTTTAAAATGAATTTAATGAAATTCAATTATTACTGTTTTTCTTAGAATGTAACAGCATAAAAGATCAAAGATATTCCAAATTTATATTTTTCGTTTCCGTTTTCATTTTGCCCAGAGGTATGATTTTCCAGCAGACTCGTATCCAAATCTGATTTATCTGTATCATCAAACAGGATTATTTTGATCTCTTGAGTCAAAGTTCTTCGATAGTAGATGCTCATAAAGCCTTTGTAGAGTGGGGATGACCAGCTACCCTCACTGGTAGAGGGGGAAGAAAAGCTAATTAATTTTCGTCCATCTCAGGTGGCGATTGGGTGTCTGGATGTAAGGCCGGCTATCAGGCAGCTTGTCATTTAGAGGATTAAACAGCAGGGGTTTAAGAAACGTTTGGCACATCTAGACATTTTTTTTTTAATATTTTGATGTACAGAAATTAGCAGATGCATAATTCTAGCAATTAACTCATTAATCCTCTGAGGGGCAGACACAAATATATCTGTTCATCTATACCTGCATGACCTCTAACCAATTCTGAAACTTGCTGACCCATAGAATGCGTTTCCTAGGATTCTTTCAACCAATAAATATGGCTATTCAGTCATTAAATTCCATGTAGGATAAAAGTAAAAAATATTACACTAATCAGAAATCTCTGAATATTCAGAGTCCAAACAACACAGAAAAGCAGAAATAGCAAACTAAATCATATTTCAAAGATGCCATAAGAATTGGATATACTTACAATTTCAAACGACCTAATGCTCATCCACTTGGGTTCTGAAAAGAAAAAAAAAAATTTATTAATTATTCCAAAATTTTTCCTAATATTAATTTTTACAAATGGCATTCAGATGAAAAACTCTGAAGCATTTAATGTAGAAGGTGAAAACAAAAAGAATAAGCCTTTTTTTTCTTAATAACTTACTTTTTTTAAATCTAATTTACAGATTAGTGTGTATTTATAACTAGATTAGAGCTGATTCTTAGAAGGAAAAATAAAAGTTAATTGGTCTAAATTTGTCATACAAAGGAAAATATTCTGAAAACTGATCTAGTCTAAATTCGAGTCAAAATTGACCAGGTCTAAAGCAAAACCAAATTTAAAAAGGCCAAAACACAGCTAATAACCACAATTTTCAAACCTTAATAAGTGACAATTAATGGGGTTTTTGGCACAAGGGCCATATTTAGCAAAGCTGCTTCAAACACAAGGCAATCATACGTAACTGTGAAAAGAAGTGATGGTGTAGTGTTTGGTTCTAAAAGAATTCACCTAAACTCTTGACAAACGAGTTTTATATGGATAGTTAAAATTAACCGTTTGCAAATCTACAATACAACCATTTCTAACAGACGTTGGTCACAGCACAGTTAAGCTCATCACAGGGTGGGATATCCGAGAAGTTCGTTCAACATGTGAACGCTGGTGGAGGTTTTATAGCAAAATTTATCCCAGGATGGGATCCAGAACAAATCGTTGTTTTCTCAGCAAGGTTCTGCTGGCTTCTCTCATTTGAGAACTGGTCTCCCTTGAAGAAAGCTCGGTAGATCAAAATAGAGCCGCCCTCCTTTGTCATCCCTCGAAGCCGCTTCCAGCTCCCTTTAGAGCTCTTTGTTGGCCATCCAGACTGTGGAACCCCTTTGCAAATGAAAAGACGTGGGCACATTTGTCAATCGTACTTGACTGGTCATCAGCCCCTCTATTGATGGTCAAGATTCCTTTACCGTGGGAAAAGGGCCTTCTGGTTTTGAGCAGACATCACAATGGAGAGAAGTAGATTACTGGAGCATCCTGGTGTTGATCCCCATGTTTACCAGTTGCTGTGTTAGCTCCATAAAAAAAGAATAGATCACTAGGATAACTTGAGTTTGTACTTTGTGAAGCCCACACAACAAGATGTGCCCCAAGGGAAAAAACAGTGATACATAAACTTAAATTTGTATTACATCCCCCATTATAAAGGTGAAAATTAAGAAATTTTGTAGACTACACACACATTATATATATCAAAACAGATTTTATCACACTGGAAAAATCAGCACTACAGAAATGCTCCAGGTCACGTGCACACGCAAGAACTAATCTTTAACCTTTTTCCCTAGACTGCTTTGCATTTTTCCCCCTAAATTCGAAACACTATTTTCTATATTTATCCAAAACTTTTATGGTTCTCAGAAAGAAAAAAAAGCGTAAAATCTGAGGTTCCACCATATAAACTAATGTTTATAAGAAAGTATGGAGACCGTAGCAAAGTTTCGCTACATGGCGATCGTTAATTTTCTTCTTTACCCCAATAAATAAACATATTAGAAAAGGACACATCAATTTAAATATTTATTCGTAGCAACTAAACTATGATAATAAAAGATCCTAATAATTTTATTCAAGAAAAGAAATTCTAATCCATGCTTCATTACAGAATGAAGGGTTTAAACTTATTTTATAATAGTTTAGGTTGGTTGGTTGGTTGATAGGGGTTAAATGGTGCAAAGGCCATACTTGGCCAGGCTATGCCAGACACAGGACATACAATATCAAGTAATATAGGATTCACACAATAAAAGTCTTACCGACACAAAAGAGAGAAATACACCCAGGGAGGAAGATAATAGTTTAGGAACTGTAAAACATTATACAACATGTCTATAGAAATCTTAACTTGCAGCTACAAGATTGAATAGTGAATCAGTAAATCACAATTATTCAGTCAAAATTATTATGATGTCTAGTTGTTCGAGTTTTATGATACAAGGGCCATATTTCGAAAAGTTGTGCCAAACACAAGGCAATTATTAAGGAATGGATACACACAAGGGAAACTAAACAGATATAAGAGAGAAATACACCCACAGAGGATGGTTAGTTGTTGTTGTCGTGCGGGCCATATATGGCCCAATTGAGGGTGCCATTGCCCCGGAGGGTTGGACTTCTTCATGCATGACACATCCGGGTCATTCTTGTGAAATAAGAAAAATTGGCTTTTTAAAATTTTTTCAATCGAAGGTTATTAAAACTTTATTTTTTTGGCCTAGTAATTTTCTACCATGTTCATTAAGTACATTAAAAATATCTGCAATCTAAATTATTAACATTTTGTTAAGGAAAAAAATATTTCAAAATATTGGAAGGCAGGACAATGACGAACCTGCCAGAACAATGATGAAAACAGAAAAAAATATATAAATTCCTTGTTGAACATTTCATATGACCATGTATTTTTAATTCAGCTGATTAAGTACATAAATAAAATTACTAGGAACATGACACTTCAGGAAATTATGGATTCCCAAATATATAAGTATTATTAGAAAGTAGGAACATTGTGGATAGCTATTACTGCAACTTTTATGCTTTTTTAACAGATTACGTGTTTTGCTGTGTGGTGTTAAATTACTGCAATCAATTCTCAGCTATTTTTGATCTGTAGTATTTCTTTTTGTATTTTTCCATTTGCCTTGTATATTTTTTAAATTTTTCTTCCAGTTCCTTTATACGAATGTAGGTCTCTGCTCTATCTCTTCTAACTTTTATCATTAACTTTTTTTCTTAACATTATCATCTCTTGTTATGTCTGGGTTTGAATAACCTGAAAGTTGAATATCTATACCATTTTCACTTGGTTTGGGTAGCCAATTCCATCGGATGACAATTTCTTGTTCAAGCGATAGAGTTTTGAATTTTCTTTCCTATTTTTACAATTCCCCTTTTCTGCCTCGAACTCATTTTAGCTATAGGCTTAACCACTCCTTTCATCTTTTGGTTAACATATATTTCACATGCCTCTTTAATTTATCTTGTATCAAACGTTATGGAATTTTTTTTAATATGCTCCTGACGACGTTTCTCAGCTAACCTTTTCTTTAACAACCTTTCCTCATATGTTTGTTTATTTTTACCACTCATATCTGTCCATATATTGTTTACAACTTATAAAAAAGAGCATGTGATAAAGGATATTTAGTAATATCTAGACATTTTTAGGTGCAATGACAAAAACATTATGTTTTAAATAAAATAAACAAATAATTTTCAAAATTTCAAGCCCATTATAAGGTATTTTACTAAAAAAATTACAATGGATAATAAATAATCAAAAGTTAATAGTTAAAAGTAAAGAATATAGTTGTCTTTAGTTAATAATTTAAAAATTTATAAAATACTGAACATAAAACATCATTTTCCTGTCTTGACATCATTGACTTGGTATGTTAAAGGCAGGACAATGATGGCCAGGATAATGATGAAATAGGCTTGTTCAGGGCTTAATGGATGAACCCTTAAAAATTTCAGTTTGAATTTCACACACATTTAAGAAATATCTTTTATACACTTGATAATAAAAAAAAATTTAAAATTTACTACAAACATTTAATTTTTATCAAAGCCAGGAAAATGATTTTCAATATACATAAACCTTGAACTCTGAACTTGTATGTGCTGACCAAAAAAAAAGTTGATAACTTTTCAAAATGGCAGTTATTTATTTAAATAACCTCAACCCCAGATTACTTGAAAAGTATTCTTTTAACTCAGTGCTGTCATCTATTAATTGCCCACATAATGATATCTGAGATGCCAGGAAAATGATGATATTACTTGGGACAATAGTTATTGAAGTTACTTTTGGAAATTTTTGCAATATTATTTCCATTATTGTAACTAATAACCTTTCAAATGTATAAAGAAGCAGAATAAATTATTTACAAGACTATATAAATAAATATTAAAACCCTAATGAATGAAGAAATTGTAAAATTTCACTCAGGGACATGCCAGGACAATGATATTTGATATTTTAAAGTTTTAAAAATGTATCAAATAAAAAAATATGTCATTAATTTTCTAATTCTGTAGGTTATAAAAGTGATCCTAAACTATTCTTGAAAGTTGACAAAATCTTCAGAGTGATAGAATTCTATAAATTTTGAAGGGACATGAATTTTGCCTATTTTGCAAGAATGACCCATCCGTTTTACAGGAAGGTCCCTTTCACACATTCATTCACTCACACATATCGTAATTTAGATCCCAATCAGAGGCCGATAACCTCCTGATCAGGTACCCACCAGATGTATTGATTTGGTATGGGAACATGGGGGACTTTGTGACCACAACCTATTTAACATGCCCCAGCCACCATTATCGAACCCGACGATCTTTATCCAGGTCCAAGCGCCGATCTCGCAACCATCAGAATTGCAGGCTCCGCTGAGGACAGAACCCGCAACCCTTCCTTTGCGAGCCCGATGCTCTACTGACTGAGCTACCGCGGCTCGGATGGTTAGTTGTTTTTGGGTTTTAAAACACAAGGTCCAAATTTGGCCAAGCTGTGCCAAACACAAGTAATTATGTAACAGATGGGGAGGAGAATGTAGAGATAGATAGCTTGGGCATTCTGGAGCCTTGATCCCCCTGTTTAAAAGAGGCAGTAAACCTCATGGAAAAAGAATAATTCACTAGTGTACTCGGGTTCATGAAACACGTAATACAAAGGTATGGAACTAGAGTTGCCTACAAATTACAGGTTGGAAGAATGGGCAAACACACTAAACCACAGCTCACAACATTGGTAATTGAGAACTTGTAAGTCTTTGTACAACGGTAAACACTAGATTCTAAGTTATACATCATATCAATTGTTAGCATATGACAGAAATCGAGCTATAATAGTTGCTAGATAAAGTACAGAAAAAACACCCATCAATCCAATCAACATGCTTTGACAAAAATACCCAAACCATTAAACAAAGTGAAACTTTTTAGATGTTTTGTGATGCAAACACCAAATTCTTTTTGGAGACTTACCGATAAATGTAATTATAAGAACATATTTAAAAGCAAATGGTGTACATACGTAAACAACTTAATGCTCTCAGCTTGATTTGTAATTTTAAAAGCTTACAAGGATTGAAAATACTTCGTACGATTTTATGCAACTTTATAAGGAGCTTGCTTATTCATCTAACCACTTATACCACAGCTAATTCATACGTGCAAAATTTTATTCCGAATGTTCAACTTAAAATTAGAGGCATCCAAGTGTAAATAAATTGTTTGTTTCATTATGAAAAACAGTATACAAATACAATTGGGGAAAGCTGATGTAACATCTGATTGAAGAAAACATTGAAGTTTTTGTTCTAATAATTATATTAGGGATAAAAATCATACCAATCGTTCAATTTTTTTTAATTGTAGATTATTCTTCAAGTGACCAGGAGATAAAAATCCATTTTATTCGTGAAATAAAACTCACTGGTATTTGTCATAACGTAAACAAAATATGACCAGCCATTTTGAGTTGAGTAACATCATAACATTTAAAATCACTTCATTTCACTTTTAAGTGTAACTTTTCAACCACAGAGAAGTAAGATATAGAGGAATTACTGCCATTGGTAGCCATCGACATCTAAATAACATTGGAAATCGCTTAGACACTGGCGTACTCGGTGTGGGTCAATTGACACTATTTTGGCATGCATTCTAGGCCTCGTGTCCATAACATCCGAATTAGGTTTCCATAACAACAAACCCAGCCTATTTTATTCTATTTGAAACGCTATTTGCATTTCTGATGAAGGCCCGATACACACATTCAGTTTCTCAACGTGCGGTGCCGCTGTGGCATTGAAAGTGCGGTCTGAGATACAATAGATTCAATGGAGCAATGCACACATGCCTCCGGCGCCGCTGCGGTGATGCACGTCCAACTTGCGTGCAATTTCTACTGCAGCTCCCCACGGCGCCGCACATGAGTCTCCGTTCTGAAGAACCTTGTTTTTATAAACAAATGGAATACAAATAATAATTAATAAATGGTTGTATCCAGTAACGTCTATTTTGTTTCAAAATGTACTTTTTTGTACACCAAGTAAGCGAAATAAACACATTTTCTTCGATAGAATATTTATCGCAAATGGCGCGAAATGAGTTCATGCGTCATTTCACGGTTATGTGTGCATAGTTGGACTTCGGTGCCGCGCGTTGAAAAATCAGTCTGAGATACATTAGATGCAATGGAGGAGTGCACACATGTCTCCGACGCCAATGCGGCGACGCACGTACAACTTGCGTGCAATTTTTACCGCGGTTTCCTACGGTGCCGTAACTCGACGCACATGCTACTCCGGTCTGAAATACCTTGTTTTCATAAATAAATGAAAGATAAATAATAATTAATAAATGGATGTATCCAGTAACGTCTATTTTGCTTCAAAAAATATTTTTTTTTTTGCACCAAGTAAGCGAAATAAGCACGTTTTCTTCGATAGAATATTTATCGCAAATAGCGCGAAATGAGTACTTGCGTCATTTCACGGTTATGTGTGCATAGTTCGGCTTCGGTGCCGCAGCAGCGCCGCACGTTGAAAAATCGGATGAGTGCACCGGGCTTTAAATCTAAGTATTCGTTACATATTTTTAGCATAAATGCTTTAAAATAGCAATTTTTAATGGTTTTCAGAACTTAAAAGTAACTTTTATTTATAAAGCCATTTAAGAATTATGCAATTTTACTAATGCATGAAGTTGTTTCTTTAATTTAAGTTTATTATTTAATTTAAATGCTTCTTTTCAAAAATTCGAAAATATTCCAAAACAAGCCTCTTTTTGATTTTTTATATGGAAGATTGTTGATCTTTATTTATCTAGTCTGAAAAACTATTTGAACGAAAAAGAACACAGTAATTTTTTTTATTCACATAATCAGGTATTTAGTCTGTGATGAGGTACATCATCCATTTTTGAACAAATTATACAATATGGAAAAGGAGCAGAAATATAGTGTACATATCCGTAACAAATCAGGCCACTAGCAATGGTGTAAGGAACATAAACTTTTAACTTGAAAACGTCTGGCACTCCGTTGTCTTCGAGCAATGGAATACAAGTTGCATCGTTAAGACACTAAGCATCCTGTTAATTTAGCCTGGCAGTTTCTTCCACCCAAATTAAAGGCAATTTCAATTGTACGAATAACTTTAACTGTACAGGTTTCTTAGATCTGCCAGAAACATACAAATGTATATAAATTAAATGTGCTGTAGATTTAAAAATTTTTTTTAGATTTCTCAGCTTTTAATGTGTTGGCATATTTTTACGTTGTGTTTGACCATTATACGAACATATGAGGGCACAAAATACATCTGTGCAGTCCTTTTATGTTCTTGATGGCTCGAGAAAAACATAGTTTGACAAAATAGATTGTGGATTGAAGCGGGAAAAGCATTTTAATGATTATTATTCTACTTATTGCATGCTGAAAATTCCATTCAATTAGCATGTTCTAGGAGAATGATATTACACTTACTGTCTGTTTACAGAAAAAAGCTTCATTTTCTTGTATGTTATGTATAAAGCTTTTATATGTGCTTGGAATATAATTTTGTAATACTTATTAATGCTCAGGAAAAGTTCGAAAAATAGGCATATTTGATTTAAATTTATGCATACATATTTTCATCTAATTTTTTACTATCTATTTACAAAACTACACAATGTCACAACAAATTTCTTTTTGCAAGCTAAATATTAAAGAATTTTTTAATTATGTTGCAAGTTTCTTTCATTTTATTTTCTACTAGCTAAATAACCCGGCGTTGATCGGGTTGAAAGGTTAAATGTTGATTGAAAAATGAATTAGTATTATCACTTTTCTTACATAGAAAAATACAATCATTTAAGTTGAACGGAATATACTTTTTAACTTCGATCAGTGAAGTTGTACGGAAAATACTTTAAAAACTTTGTTTTAAATTTTTTATAGTTTTTACAATTTTCTTCGGATGCAAATATGTACATTTAATACTTTTGAAATTCAGTAATATTCAAATATAACAGCGACATTTCTTTCTATTAACTAAACTATACAAACCCTGTAGAACGTGTTTTCTTGTCAATACTCATTTATTGCAGAAAAGCACATTTTAGTTGGGGCTCCGAGGGATACTTTCAGGACTACCTGTGTGCCAATTTTCATAATTGTAAGTGCTACAGATTGGTCTGAAGGTCTCTTGTAGGATTGGTCTGAAGAGAGAGAGAGAGAGAGATTAGTGGCATGAGTTTTTCTCCAAAAAGTGTTTTGAACCAATTAATTACTTTATATAAAATAACTACAGGAATTCACTACGTTTCACTTATGATCTCTAATTTATAGAACTCTGCAAAAATATTTCATTGTTGTGTGTGTAATTGGCAAAAAAAATTATATATAAATACAGCATAAGGCCAAACTCAGAAAATATCATTTTTAATTACGTAAAAACAGTATGCAAATAATAAAATCACCAACAAATAGCACAAAATCAAGTATATTAAACAACACAATTCAATAGAATTTTAATATCTCATTTGAAATTCTTTAATTACGATCGATTTTAATTCACTAACAAATACAAAAAATAACACTGAAAGATAGTTAAAAAAACACGATAATCTTGAGCGAATAGTCTCAGCACTAAATAAAACAATTTAATTTATCTTCCATAAAAAAATAAAATTACGACATTTACCTTTGATTAGTAGCGGGAAACTTGAACATTGGACTTGAGGTTGAACTGCAAAAGCAGCTTGAATTTTTGTTGACAGTCATTTTAAATAACCAGGAAATAATTAAACAGTGAAAAAATGTTAATTAAATGTGCTGCAAACAATCTTCAGCTGGATGGCGCTTCAAGACGTCTGTTGATTGCGAAATGGCTGCCGCTCAGAAAGAAACTCGTCAAACTCCGCTCGCAATTAGGAACAAGTAACTCACGCCAAGGGCGCTGTAATCAGTGAAGTCGCTGTATCTTACTGCTCTGTTTCCAACAAACCTATAGCAGACTGAAATATGGGAGGTTAAGTTCAATACCAGTAACTTACTCGATACAGTTGTTGAGTAAGTAATATTAAGTAGAGTAGGTAGGTAGATACACTACCCTACAATAATAAACCAGACAATAAGATGTGATGGTATAAGGGAAATAATACATGCTTTAATAGGGGAATGGTCGCCCACGTGCAGCAATTACACTAGCAACCCTTCCGGACCTACTTTCAACAAGATTTTGATACACAGCTATGGGTATTTGTGTCGTATTCCTGCTGCACGAATGTCGCCAGCTCAGCTGTAGATTTCGGATGTAGTTCCCTGGTCCGTAAGCGTCGCTCTAACTCGTCCCACAAATTTTCTATGGGGTTTAGATCGGGACTATGAGCAGGCCAGGGAAGACGTTTTACATCCGTATCTCGATACCAGAGCGAAGGAAGAATCTGATTACCCAAAATGTTCATGTAGGCCTCGGCGTTCAATTGACCATGAACAACATGCGAAGGTCTCAGGCCGTACTACGAAAATCACCCCCAAACAAGTACACCACCACCACCGAGCTTGACAGTTGGAACAATGCACTCGGGTAACAGACGTTCGCCTGGCAATCGCCAAACCTAAGCACGTCCATACGACTGGAAGAGCGTGTAGCGTGACTCGTCGCACCATAAAAAGGTATTCCAGTGGTCCACAATCCAGTTGCGACGTTCCAAACACCAAACGAGTCTGCCGGCTTTATTGGATGGGATGATGTTTGGTTCGTGTGCGGCAACACATCCATGGATATTGACGGCGTGCAGTTCTTTCCGCAAAGAATTGGGGTGCACCGTAGCCCCTGCTGCCTGTTGAAACTCACTGTTGATGATGTGGAGTGGGTTTTTTGCGGTTCTTACGAACTTCACCAGGGTGGCAACAAAATCCTTGAAAAAAAGTTCCCTGATATTTCCATGATTTCCCTGATAGTCCCACAAAAATTTCCCTGATTTAACAATTCCCTTAAGAAATGTTGTGATCCGTGATTGGTATCAATATACAGAATCCACACAACACTATTTTTAAATATTTAGGGTCAGAGAGTGTAAAAGGATAATTCTCCACAAATATTTTGTATTTTTTCTCTACATATATTTTAATTGCTATTGTAAGGGTTGGAAACCGTAACGGAACTCTTACAATTGCAATTGAATAAACTGGAGAAGAAATGTAAAATATTTTTAATTATGAACTTTTTACACCTGACCCTGCATTGTCACATACTATTCATTGAAATCAAATGCAAATATACATAACAAAAAATTCTACAGAAATACAATTGCAGACCAAAATGATTAATTTAATACACAGAAAACATCATTTGTTACACAAATTTCAAATCGTATCCCACAAGTTAAATCACTAGCCTTACGGCGACCAAGACGCTGTAGCCGCGAAATAAACGGTAGTTTTCGTGGTGTTAAAAAATTACGACGCTATGGTTCTTTATTCGAATTCCAATTTCGGCGAATACGATTTATCCTATTCTCAAAAGCACTCATAATCGCGCATCTCTAAATAGGACAAACAATAATGGTAGCCGTTTAAATTGTCAAAATTTCCCTGATTTTTGTAAAATTTGGAAATGTTCCCTGAGATTTCCAAAAAAAAAAGTTCCCTGAGAATTCCCTGATTTCCCGGTTTTCCAGGTTCTGTTACCACCCTGACAAGGTGGCAACAAAATCTTCGAAAAAAAGTTCCCTGATATTTCCCTGATTTCCATGATAGTGTGACAAAAATTTCCCTGATTTTACAAATCCCTTAAGAAATGTCGAGATCCGTATTTGGTATCGATATACAGTACCCACGACAATATTTTTAAATATTTAGGGTCGGGTGAGGTAAAAGAATCATTCTCCACAAATATTTTGTATTTTTTCTCATCAGTTATTTTAATTGTTATTGTAAGGGCTGGAACTCTAACAATAGCAATTGAAACAAAATGCGAAAAGAAATATTTTGTTTAAAAAATATTATTCAAATATACATCCAAATATACATCAAAATCAAATCCAAATATACATAAAAATTGGTACACCTTCAGTCTACGTTTAAAGCGGTTGCAACGATCTTGGCGGTTATTTTTGGCGCACTTCTAGTAGCAAGTTAGGGCAGGTTAAGGCAACCTATCTGAATTACGATTATTATGGTTTCCATGGTAACCTCGGCAAGCGAAAAGTTAAACATTTAGGCCCGGTGCACACATCCGGTTTTTCAACGTACGGCGCCGTTGCCGTAAAGCAAGTGCGGTCTGAGATACATTAGATCCAATGGAGTAGTGCACACATGCCTCCGGCGTCACAGCGGCGATGTAGGTCCAACTTTGCGTGCAATTTGTACCGCAGTTCCCCACGGCGCAGCAGATCGCCGCACACGCTTCTACGGACTGAAGTGGGTAATAAATGGTTGATCCTGTAACAACTATTTTGTTTCAAAATATACTTTTTTAACTCTAAGTTAGCGAAATAAACACGTTTTCATCGATAGAAAAATAATCGCAAATGGCGCGAAATGTCCGAGTACTTGCGCCATTTCACGGCTATGTGTGTATAGTTGGGCTTCGGTGCCGCATGTCAAAAAATCGGATGTGTGCACCGGGCCTTAGACTACGGCCGGTACAGCAGTTGTACCATGATCGCGAAAAGGAAGAATTTAGACAGCGGCCAGCACATCAGTTGTACCTTAAAAGTTATAAGAATCGCGCCAAGAAATAATTTAGACTACGTCCGTTACAGCTGTAGTGCATTGAAAGTTATAAGAATCGCGCCTAGGAAGAATCGCGCTTGTTATATCGATAGTCGTAGTCAAAAGGTTAAATTTTCATTTTGAATCTCCTATATTATAAACTGAAGTGTTTGTCAGTCTGTCTGTTTCCTGCACGCAAAGTCCTGACGAATCTATGGCACTTACATCACAGGTAGTCCGAATGTTTTGCAATTTTGGGGTCGCGGCGAATTTTAAAATTCAATCTAGAACATTTTAAAATGAATTAATGTGGGATTGTGCGACGAGCGCGCCAAAGCCTGATACGTCCGCAGCAGTAAAGCCACCTAGAGGAAGCGACCGCAGCAATGAGACAGATGTTCCCCCAGACACCGAAGCTAGCAGTTGGGCAGACGGCCCATGACTTTTTAGGCAGATGGCCTCTTAGTTGTCGGATATTCTTAATTGTCAAAGATGTTTGTAAATATACTGTAAATACATTAATTTTGTAATTAAACTTAAATTTAAACTTTAAGAGTTATTTATCATTTACCTTTTACGAACCCACATTAATGAAATGTAATTACTATTGAATGCAACAGCATAGAAGATCACAGATTCTAAATTTTTTATTTTTTTTTTCGTTACCGTTATCTTTTTGCGCGGAGGAATGATTTTCCAGCGGACGATAAAAAACAATTAAACTTTGATCTGGAGTTATTTAGTTCTTTTTTCTACCTGCTAGACCGTTAAAGATAGAGTAAAAATTTCAAATTTCAACGGATTTGAAATCTGCGGAAAATATCACAATAGATCAATACCTAAAAATATGCTTCTTTTTAAATAAATAAAATTTTTTAATTGAATATCCTCAAAATTTTCGCAGCAGATTCTGACGTTTAGAGAGATTTTCAGCGAAAGAGGAAAATAAAAAGAAAAAATATTTTGGCTGAAATTATCTAGTTCTTTTTTAAAAATTGGGATCGTTAAAGATGGATAGAAAATTTCCACGGATTGATACATTATAAGTTTGATTTTCTTTTAATATATCATTTTTCAACTAAATATTTATATTTTCACAAGAGATTGTGGCGTCACGCCGAATTCCCATTTTGTTTGCGAAGCAAAAGAACAAACACCATGGACTACACCGTTATGGCTGTTATCCAATTTGCGAAGCAATACATAGTTCACCATATTGATAGTTTGGTTTGCTTCGCAAAACCAAATGGAACTTCACAGGGAATTCATTCCAATAGGCTACGAATTTTCATTTGGGAAACGCTATGGGAATAAATCCCACACCACGGGAATGATGGCTGTTATCCAATAGGCCACGAATTCTCATTTGGTTTGTTTCTCAAACCGTATTAGTAGCAATCAACGGGGGTTAGCGAGCAGCACCTAGTTAGTAAACACCAGACCCCACGAAAAGAACTGTCACGGGCAACGCCGTGCTGGCCACGCAGTGGCTAGTATTCTTTAAAGTTCTTTCAAAATTCGTTGAACACTGTCGGTTGATTTCATTGATTCATTTAAAATAATTCTTTCCTTGGCGAATTTAGAAGTTCGCCAAAAAAGCGCCAAAGTCGTAACACACCGCTATAAACGTAGACTGAAGTTTTACCAAAAAAATCTACAAAAATATAATTGCGAGCAAAAAATATTAATTTAATGCACCAAAAAACATTATAAATTACACAAATTTAAAATTGTATAGTAGTCCTCATGGCGACGAGACGCTCCGGTAGCGAAAACCACGGCGGCGGTTTTCGATGGGTTCGAAAATTACGACGCCGGTGTTCTTTATACGACTTACAATTTCGGCGAAAACGATTTTTTCTATTCACAAAAGTACTTGTAATCGCGCATTTCTAAATAGTCCACAAACGACAATAGTTACAGTTTTCATAAAAAAATTTTAAATTCCCTGATTTTTTGTGAAATTTGGAAATTTTCCCTGAGAATTCCCTGATATTTCCAGAATTAAAAAGTTCCCTGAGAATTCCCTGATTTCCCGGTTCTGTTACCACCCTGGTATAGAATCAGTCTGGGTGAAACTGAATACAGACAAAGGCAAAGGACTAATTCTGGGCAATATATATAGACCAGGGCTCGAAATACCCGGGTGCACAGGTGCACTGTGCACATGAAAATATAATTGTGCACCTAATTTTTTCCCACTAGGTGCACGCAGTGCACCTTGTGCACCTAATTTAAAAACTTAGGTGCACCTGTATTAAAAAATCTATTTCGAGGCCTGATATAGACCTCCTGTTTGTAGTGAAGAGCAGGAAAAGGGCATGTGCAATCTGATAAACGAAGCATGTCAAAAAGTAGAATTAATTTTAATGGGGGACTATAACTATCCAAATATTGACTGGACAAACAATCTAGCTACAAATGGGAAAGGGGCAGAATTCTTGGAAGTGATACAGGATTGTTTTTTGTTCCAGATGGTGTATGAGGATACTAGGGACAATGCAATATTGGATTTGATTTTCAGCAATGATGAGGATAGGGTGCAGGATTTGGTTATAGGTAAGCCACTAGGAAAAAGTGATCATAGAAGTATCAGATTAAGTATAAATTTTCAGTCAGCATACACAATCAATAGTAGGATAATTCCAAATTTCAGAAAGGTAAATTTTCATAAGATAAGGGAAGAGTTAAAGGAAACATTCAAAGGGGGATTATTAGCACCGCATCATTCTGAACAATGGGAGGAATTCAAGAATAAGTTAGACAGGGTGTTAAAAAAACATGTAACGTTCAGGAAAAAAGGAAAATCAAGAAAATTGCTCCCTATGTGGTTTTCAGGGGAAACACACAAAGCTTTAAAATTAAAACAAAGAACATACAGGGTATATAAAAGCACTGGTAACGACAGGGACAAGGAGGCATATCAGAAAGCCAGAAAGGAGTTTAAAACTATTAGTCGGAAGCAAAAGGTGTCCTCGGAGGAAAAATTAGCAAGGGAAATAAATATAAACCCAAAAGAATTTTTTGCATATGCAAGTGGTAAAAATAAATTTAGTACTACACTGGGCCCGTTGGAGGGGAAGGGAGGTGAATTAATTCAAGACGAGGTGGGAATGGCAAATGTGTTAAATGACTTTTTTCTGGGGGTTTTCAATGGTAACTATAATTTAAAAAAGGAACCCAAAGATGGAGCCTTTGCAGGGGGTATAATTAAAGAATGCAAATTCAACAGGGAAGAAATAGTACATCAGTTGAAAAGAATTAAGCCATCGAAAGCACCAGGGCCAGACGATATTTATCCGAGAGTACTAGTGGAATGCGCGGAAGA
This sequence comes from Metellina segmentata, assembly GCA_947359465.1. Taxonomy (NCBI): domain Eukaryota; kingdom Metazoa; phylum Arthropoda; class Arachnida; order Araneae; family Tetragnathidae; genus Metellina; species Metellina segmentata. The sequence continues at coordinate 104,564,552 of OX375877.1, forward strand.
ACTGCGGGAAGTAATTCACACGATATTTAATTCAACATATAGCACAGGTTGGGTACCAATGGATTGGAAGTTGGCCAACATAACTCCAATTTTCAAAAAGGGAATACAAAGTGATCCGGGCAACTACAGACCAGTAAGTTTAACATCAGTAATTTGCAAAATATTTGAATCTCTGTTAAAAAAGCATATAATGTTATACTTGGAGGAGGGGGACTGTTATCAGAGAATCAGTATGGGTTTAGGAATGGCAGATCCTGCTCTACAAACCTTTTGAAGTTCCACGAAAAAATTACTGAGGAGCTGGATAATAAGAGCAGTGTGGATATCATGTACATAGATTTTCAAAAGGCTTTTGATAAAGTACCTCATGAGCCATTACTGTTTAAATTGGAAAGGCTGGGGAGTCAGGGAAAAACATTAATATGGATAAAGAATTGGTTCTTGGGTAGAAAGCAGAGAGTGCAGGTAAAAGGAAATTATTCACAGTGGACAGAAGTTATAAGTGGGGTGCCTCAGGGATCAGTTTTGGGACCAATTTTATTTATAATTTTCATAGATGATATAGGTCAGGGGATAAAGAATAGAATCAGTATATTTGCAGATGACTTAAAAATACGGGGGACAGTGGATACCAAGTTACAGATAGAAAATTTACAAGGGGATTTTGATAAGATATCTGAATGGGCTGTAAAATGGGGTATGTCATTTAATGTAGGGAAATGTCAAGTTCTGCATATGGGTTACAGGAACAGTGGAGCCGAGTTCTGTCTGCAGGGAGTGAAGGTAAAGGAGGGAGAAACAGTCAAGGATCTTGGGGTGATAATTCACAGGGATTTTAAAATGGGTCACCAATGTTCAGCTGCGGGTAAAAAGGCTAATAGGTTATTGGGGTATATTAAAAAGACTGTAACTTCAAGGGATAAGAATATAATCTTGCCGTTATATAAGGGTTTAGTAAGACCACATCTAGAATATGCTGTACAATTCTGGGCTTCATATATGAGAAAGGACATAGAATCAATTGAAAGGGTTCAGCACAGAGCTACAAAAATAATAAAGGGGCTAGCAAATTTCGACTATAATGAACGTTTAAGTAAGCTAAACATGTATACACTGGAAAGAAAAAGAAGGAGGGGGGATTTGATTCAGCTTTTCAAGTTTGTAAAACAAGGGGACACAGAGGGCTTAAATTTCAATAGGGATAACAGAACAAGGGGCCATGGGTATAAATTGAATAAGGCACATTTTAATCGGGATTTAAGGAAAAACTATTACTTTAATAGGGTAATAGACAGTTGGAACGCGTTGCCTGAAAATATAGTTAATTCAAAGGGAGTGTACGAATTTAAGACACAATTGGATAGTCAGTGGGAATTGGGGAATTCATAAACAAAGGACCAGCCTTGTTGGGCTTGAGCCTGTAGCTGGTCGTCAATATTTGTATTTGTATTTGTATAATATAACCAAAACTACAGGAAAGTGCTGGCCACTCTGTATACGTATACATGCCATTTGGATTTGGATCATTTCCAGTATGAAACTATCTGAAATTCTTCAGCAGTTTGATTACAGAAAGCAATGAGATATCCGGAAGGTCAAAATTAGCGCCGGAAAAAAAATATGAGCGAAAATAGATTTTACTTTAAAAAAAAATTGTTAACGATTAAAAAAGTGTTGATTGGTTTGGGGTGTTTTGGCACAAGAGTAATGTTTGGTCAAGCTGAGCCTAACACAAGTCAGACAATGTCAAGTAATTGTGAAAAGAATGGATGGAGAGGAGAAACTGTAGAAAGATCGGTTGGGCATCCTGGGGTCGAACCACCGTGTTTACCAGAGGCAGCAACCCTCACGGAAAAGAATAGATCACTAGGGTACCACGGGCTCGTGAATACCGTACATACCTAAAAATATCCTCCAGAGGAGTTAAAGGGAATGGGATAAATTGAAATGATCTTTCAGTATCTAATTGTGGTAACGAGAATAAGGAATGCTTTCTGATTTGAATCTGATTAGAAATATATATATATATATATATATATATATATATATATGAAATGGGAGTAACGATACTGTATCACCAATAGATATAAACAATTCAGAAATTTAACACAAATTTGCAATGTGCTTGGTTTTGCTATTTCAATTCTGCCTTTACAGCTACAGCATTCGCTAATTTGGTAATTTTTTATTATCTTCGTACTAGAGCAACACAGTGGGCTATTGACAACGGCCCGGGATCAAACCCCAAAGAGGAAAGATCTGAGGACAACACCACGTAATTTTAAACCACGGTCTGATGACGACCAGCTGGTATAGTGGTTAAGGTGTTAGCCTCTAGATCTGAATGTTCCTGATTCTAATCCGGGTTCGGGCATGGATGTTTGTAAGCATATTGTGTAGAGGCGGCTAGTGCACCTTAAATCTGTAGTGGCCGAAAGTCCTCAAGTTGGCTTGGTGTGGACTTTTGGAGAGTGGGGTGCCAGCTCAGGTGTTGCTTCGTCATCTGACCGTGGTTCAAAATTACGAGCTATTGTCCTCGGATCTTTTTTCTAAGAGATTGATCAAAGACCGTCGTCAAAAGCCCGTTGTGTTGCTCTAGTACAACGTTAATTAAAAATTGCCAATTACATACCTAAATTAAAAGTAAAATCTTTTTGTTTTCTGCTAATATAGTTTAAGAAAGGTTTCTCTTTTGGAAATAGTGTGAACATTCAAGTGAAGAACAAAATTGCTTACACAAACAGTAAAAGCAAGAGAGTCAAACGATATTTATGCATTATTTTCTCCCTTCAAATGTTACAACAACAAAAGTTATCGATGGAGTTTCGTAAAATTTTGAAAACCTTTTCTTTATAATGTTGTAAAGGGAATGAACTAGAAAATTATGCTGAGTTGAAAATGTTTTTAAATTATGGCCATTTATTTAAGAAATAGGACTGTAGAGCTATCAAAAATCTTGTATTCATTTTTCGATCGCTTGTAAAATTTTTATTTACTTAAATATCCTTTTTGTTTCTAGTTCATTCCATAGAAAAGTGCATGTAGTTTATTTTAGTGCCATTCTTTTTCAAATTAGTTGAATAGATTTTTTTGCAGCACATTTGAAGTTTTTGACAAACTTCTTTAAAATTTCATACATGACTATCATTTTTATAAAATTATTAATATATATTTTAAATATTATAAATATTTATTAAAATTAACATATATTATAAATATTTATTAACATTAATATATATTATAAATATTTATATTTATTACAAATTTTAATTATTATTAAAAGATCATCATAATGTTTTAATCACACATTTATAAACAGAGTCTCGAACGTGTCCTGTTAGCTTAAAGGTGCTTGGGTCTGGACTGTACAGAAGGTTCAATGGGAACACGAGAAAGAGGAGACGAAAGGCGTAATTAGTGTAAAGCTTGATGAAACACGCTGAAATAAAATAGAAACATTTCAGCTTGACATGTAATTATTACTGACAGTAAATCGAAGAGAGTAATAATCACAATTGTTTTTTATTATAATTGTTATTTCAGTAGTCACCAGTGCAGTAGTCGTAAAAAAACCAGATGGTATACCATGGGTGCTTGCAGAATTTTTGTCCATCGGCAGGCGAAACATCTGCTTACTACTTACACTTTCTAGGGGAGGGGAGGGGGGGCAAAAAACATGTACACACACGCACATACAACTAGCGCGTCTTTCTAGTAATGGCTCTTCGTTACGTGGACGATTCTATTTAGGACCGTGGGGAGGACAGGCGCCTCAATCCCATGATAGTACTTTCGCAAGTCCAACTTGATCGGCTAATCGGATCACATGACCTAGATACGTATGTCATCAAGGTTTATAGTTGTTGGCGATTTATCTCTTCCTTTCTGCTTTCTTCTTTTCTTTTCAGATCCATGGCTATGGGTGGGTAGAGGTGGGAGCCGAAAATTGTATCCTTTTATTATATAAGTTAATAATTATATAAGTTAGTGTTTTATGTATGCTTTTTGTTACATCAGAATGGTCCTAAGCCAGCGGTGGATACACCATCATCCTAAAGCAAAGGGGACGGCAGAGGGGCGGAAAAATATCAGCTGGTAGTGAGTTCAGGAGTGGTTCTTAGATTATTTATGTAAAATCTACGGAAGCTTGGAAAAATATGAAAAGGGTATTAAAAATTAGGAAAAGTAAATTTGAATGAAAAGGAATTAAATTGGAATTTTTTAAAAATAATTTGGAGGATCTGAAAATTTTTCCGCCAGCTGGGTTCGAACTCGGGAAGTCATCCTCCGCTGCCGACGCCAATCTAAAGGTGGGTATCTTTAGCCATTAGGCCATCGTTGCTTCACGAAAAGAAGCTCTTTAAAGTATAAGTACCCTTCCATCAATCATACATTCCATCAATCTGCTTCAAAAAATCATAGAAGACACACAAAAAAAGACTACCAGACAAGTAAATAATCATAGCTCACTGTAGATCAAATGATCAAAACAAGTTACGAAAGAATCAAACTGAAGAATCGATTCACTTATCACGAGTTTAATATCTACCGACCTCCCTACGGTCCTAAATAGAATCGTCCACGTAACGAAGAGCCATTACTAAAAAGACGCGCTAGTCGCACATACATGTATATATAGGAAATCCATAAGGTAGGGGGTTGTCCGTCTCCCTCCTACGGGCGCTCATGGGGTATACTCAAAGGACCGGGGAATATATTCGAATTAATCGAAGTTCAAATTATCGAGAGAAAAAATACCTATATTACTTTTATATTATAGGAAAGGAATTGTGGTACTTTCTAAGAAAATTCAACTTAAGCAGAAATTTGTTTTAACAAATTGGAAGGCCTTCCTCTATCATTTTCATTGAAATATTTTCCGAACTGCTTGACTATAGAATTCCGTCTCTGTGTCTCATTTTGTAGAGCATACTCTCGATCCATTGTCTATGAAGAGCGATGGTTGGCCAACCAAGAATTTACAAATATTTCCGGTTGAAAATGTTCTATAGGTGGTTCATTTGCCTTAATAATTATTAGATTGGAGACGTTTGAAATCAATAAAGATTATCTCAAATCTATTACACTATATTATTCATTAAACTAAGCCCGGGCTCGCATTCGGCCGTTGAACATGGTAATATTTCAAATGTTCTTAAAAGAGGCTTTCATTTTTCTGGAACAACTTGGGTGTTTTCATGGGTCTCTCAAATCCTGAGTAGTGCACATTTCATCTATACCAAAACGTCGACAGATCCTTTTTACCTCCTTTTCTACTTGAAGAATATCCCCTGTATTTATACTTTCTGAATCAAACATGGATATATCCTTCAAGAGTGAATAATTTTCTTCATTAACATCAGAACAAAGTCTGGATTTTATTCTATCGACAATAGTTTGAATGAATTGCTTATGATTAATAGGTACGATTTTGGAATTATGTACCAAGGTGATATCTTGAAATAGAAACGTTTCTTTTGTTATTACAGCTGTCAGCGTTTCACGAGACGTTTAGCGCGAAGTTTTCGTGGAAAAGCAAAGCGTGTACGTAGTTTTTAAGAAAAAGCAGAGGGTATACGGAAATTGCTAGAAAAAACAGAGGGTATACGGCTTATACCTCCGTATACCCTCCACTACAGCCCTGGTAGTCACATACCCATGACATACAAGCATCTCTTTTTTAATTATCTTACGTGGCACGCAAAAAAGACGTTATTTGTTATCGCGTATTGGAAGCAATGAACGATTGTTTGTTTATCACGAAACCTCGCGCCTCAATTCATAACTTTATCGGACAAAATTTTATTGAAAAAAAAATAATTTTAATGGAGCTGTTGCAGCTTACAAACGACATGCTGGGTATTCGATTCCCAAAGTAGCGCTCATATATCGAGTCAAAATATGCTCAAAGTTTTCATTTGAATTCCAAATTGTTCCGAGTTCTGATTCCAGAGGTACTGTATAATTTTTCTGTAGTACAACAAATTTACATTTGAAATATATATTTTTTGGAACACCATATTTTGTAAACAATGTCTTCATTGATGCGAGCAAAGTACGCGCAGCGAACCAATGAGGATCGCAAAACATTCCTCCGGAGGTTGGCGAGCAGGGGCCGGGCCCCTAGTTGCTCATATTTGCTGTTAACAATCTCAGAAAAACGATAGATGCAATACCTCTATGCAAAATATAAAACCACATCGAGCATGTTTTGATGAAGCTTGGCATTCACTACCTTTATTTCTAAACTTAGTTTTACTGAGGTAAAAAGGCATTTCTTGAGCGAATATAAAAAGAAACAAATCCATAGCTGCCAACTGGATAAGGTAAAAAAACAGAAGATTTTGAGTTACAAACAGAAGAATTTATTATTCATAATTGGCATTGATATTTTATTAAAAATATGAACCGAAGGGCAGAAATTTATGATTTAAATTAAAAAATTTAGTGATATCAGTAATACAATCCTTTAGAAAACTTAAAACTAGCCTCAATTTAAACTAATTTTAGAAAATAACTATAAACCTTATGTTGTATACATAACAGTTTAACATACATCAGGTTTATGTTTATATCTTAATAATAGCAAAATTTAAATGCACAATTCTTGATTATAATATTTCTATTATTGGCTATAACATTTATTTACACATTAGTTGGGTAACACGTAAATTGGGAATGCTCGGTAATCTATAATCTAGCGATAATCTTTAAAAAATGCAAAAAGCGGAAAAAAACTTGTTTCCGGCCGGAAAACCGGAAAAATTATGAAAAATCGGAAAGTTTCCGGGTAATCCGGAAGGATTGGCAGCTATGCAAATCGGATTTCAATCCAGAAGGGAAAATTTTATTTTTTCGCATATTGTGTTCTAATAGCTCTTGATGGTAATTAATTAACGTCGTACTGGAGCTACCCAACGAAAGTTCCCAAGGAAGGCACATAATTTCTATGAACAGACGACGCCTCATGTGCTGGCACCCCACTCTCCGAGCTTCCACATCACGTCAACGTAAATATATGTGAGGCACCAGACCCCGTGTACACGAAGGTCTTTGGTTAGATCAGGTGTCGAACAACTCCCAACCCTCCGTTTGCTAATCCGTTGCTCTTCCAACTGTGCTGCCTATACTCTTGATGGAAACGTTGAGGTAGTTATTTTAATTAGAGTCGCAATAAAGCAACACAACGGGCTATTAGCAACGGTCCGGGATGAAACTCGAAGGGTAAGATCCCAGAACAACACTGCGTAATTTTAAACCAGTCAGATGACGAGGTCACACCTGAGATGGTACCCCACCTTTCCAAACTTACACACCACGCCAACGAGAGGGCATTTGAGGCCACGACAGATTTAACGTGCACCAGCCCCCTTTGTACACGACAGTTCTTGGTTGGATTTGAATCACCGCCCCACGGTTGCTAATAGTGATGCGACATCTACAGCAAAATATCGATATTCAGAATTAAAACATCGATGTTGATAATACATTGCCCTAAAAACATCGATGTTTTTAAAATTCAGTGTATTTAAACTTTTTCCCCCTATTTCTTAAAACTGGTTTAGTACCTAGTGATGCGACATTGACAGCAAAACATCGATGTATTGAAACTTTGATGTTCAAAATTAAAACATCGATGTTGATAATACATCGCACCAAAACCATCGATGTTTTTAAAATTCAGTGTATTTATACTTTTTCCTCCATTTCTTAAAACTGGTTTAGCAAATGGTGATGTCACATCGGCTCATATACATCGATGTTTTTTTATAGAACATCAATGTTTTGAAAACATCGACCTCGATGTCGCATCCCTATTTTTCAAACCCTTCGCCCTTGGCCACTTTGGTCTAAAAGTATGTTCAGTTTGCCGATTATATAAAAATTATGCTACTAGGTTATTTTTAAATTTTTTAAAACCGTACTTTTTTCATTTAAAAATAAAACATCGACAACGTGAAAACATCGACACGTATAAACATCGATGTTACAAAAACATCGACTCCGATAAATCGATGTTAAATACAAGTTAATCCCTAGTTGCTAATCCGTTTTCTTCCAACCAGGCTTCCGCGGTCTATGGAAACATTGACGAAAAGGTCACGTTATAAATGATATATCGTTTCCTAAGCAAGAACATTTAAATTTTAAGGCCCAAAAAGAGCTAAGTTATAAAACTTTACAACGTTTAAGGTAATCGGTTCGGAGTAATCTGTTTATTTCAAGTAGACTTGTTTAGAGAATTAAAAAAAATAATGCTGTGATCGTGAATTTTATTTCTAAATAGTTTTTTCTTAAAGGTCGTGATTAATGGAAGATACGAATAGCTTAGGATAGAAATCTGAAAACACACATCTGACACAACCTGGAAACATCTGATTCTGATTGTACCCATTTGTCTCTATCAATTTCAGACCTGGTTCTTGGAAAATAAACAAAAACAAATCCATTTTTATATTTAGTTAAGAATAGATGCTTATGGAATAAAAACTTTCCAGTGAGAGACAGTGCTAAAAGAGAATTTCTAAATATTATTTTTCGTTGACTGCTTCAAAAATAAAATTTTTTTAATGACTTTTCAAAACGTCTTTAACTTTGATAGATTCACCTTTGTAAATACAAAAGACATGTTGGAACTGGTTGAACTTTTTGGTAAATTTAAGGCTTCAAATTTTCTTTCTTATTGATAAATGTGCGGTATGGAACATATTGTTCTTTAAATGTTTTCAGCTGTGTACAGAAATCAATCGTAAAATTGGAAAACTTTAGAGCTATCAAATTACATATTGTTATTTATCAGTTCGAATATGACTTTTTTTATTCTTGTTTTATCTACCCATTTTGACTTCAACAATGGATAGCCTCCAAATTTAAGTTTAGAGTTAAAATTTCTGTAGATAGCGGAGAACTCTGAAATGTTCCACAAACTCTATATCATAAAAGATTATTTTTTAACGATAAATGACGTATCACCTTAAATAAAATTTAATGACATACAATAATAGAAACAAACCTAGATTGTTTTGGTTTGAAGTGAAGGCTGTGACAGATTGATGGAATTTCTTAAAAATGTATAATTCGTGTGATCTGTTATTTATTTCTTTTTATACGCATTATCGAGTGTTAAAAAAAGTAGTATTAACAATTAACTATTAATACTATTTTCAGTAGAAAAAACAGTATACAAATGCAAAAAATAAACCTTTTGACTATATCTATAGATATAACTGGCGCGATTCTTATAACTTTCAATGTACAACTGCCTGTACCAACATCAGTCTAAATTATTTCTTGGTACGATACTTATAGCTTTCAAGGTACAATTGATGTACTGGCCGTTGTCTGAATTCTTTCTTGTCGCGATCATGGAACAACTGCTGCACCGGCAGTAGTCTAAGGCCCTGTGCACACATTAGGTTTTTCAATGTGCGGCGCTGCTGCCGCAACGCAAGTGCGGTCTGAGATACATTAGATCCAATGGAGTAGTGCACACATGCTTCCGGCGCCGCTGCTGCGACGCACGTCGAACTTGCGTGCAATATGTACCGCAGTTCCCACATCGCCGCAGTTCGCCGCAAACGCTTTTCCGTTCTGAAGTACCATTTTTCATATACAAATGGATTATAAATAATAATTAATAAATGGTTGTATCCAGTAACGTATATTTTGTTTAAAAATATACTTTTTTTACATCAAGTATGCGAAATAAACACGTTTTCTTCGACAGAATATTTATTGCAAATGGCGCGAAATTAGTACTTGCGTCTTTTCACGGTTATGTGTGCATAGTTGGGCTTCAGTGCTGCAGCGGCGCCGCACGTTGAAAAACCGGATGTGTGCACCGAGCTTTAATCAATGAACCTTCAAAACACTGCAAATTGGCCGAACTCATTTGAAGGAGGCACGGATAAACTGACTCCCTCACATTTGAATATTGCTTTCCCAGCGTTAGTTGCCAATACTTCCCCAGGCTCCCTTCGTTTTTATTCTGAGCACCATACGCCCATCGTAAAAATATCTTTGTCTGGTTTTGACAATCATCATGCAAGGAGCTCCAAGTCCTGCCTCTTCCTGCTGTGGAGCGTGAACCCACAGTTCGATTCGTGACTGGAAATTAATCTCTAAAATATTAAAGTTTGAATTTAGTCAGATCTTGTTTTTAAGAAGCACAGCTGTGGTCACTCCTTAATGATTGTCTGCCACAATCACCCAACATACACTTTCGTCCGCGCTACGATTTAGCGGATGCTGTTTTTCCACTTTTCAAGAATGCGGAATAAATCTTAGATACAGTACCACTTGAAACACTAAACACTTCGACTACCTTGCTTACGGAAGCACCCACCAGACGATCTCTAACAATTTGCCCACGTTCGAAGTCGATTAGCGTGGACATGATGCAATTACAACTAACAGTGCCCCGACAAAGACTGACCTGCGCAATGTATTTACGATGTTGTATAGATGGCGTCAGTAGGCGAAAACACTAGCGCCACCTACACATTTCACTAGAATAAACATTTCTTTTCAAGCATGCATTTCACGAGGTGTTTCCATATTTTTATACAACCCCTGCACCTGATATAATATTCTTGATATACAGAGTTTCTCGAAAATAATTGCCCAAATTGTTGGCATTTTGTCAAAGAATGCGTCCGGAATACCGCTGGTTAGGTCATTCGATAACATCGTTTCTGTGGCGTAAGGCGTCTATCCAATCTGGATTTTCAACGGCAAGCTCCGAAATCTTCACCAATTGGGCTAGCAACCTTTGAGTTGTAGGTGGCATAGGTTCAATTCCTCCCACCGTGTTTCTCTTCTGTGTGAGAAAAAATTTCATTATGTAAGTCTATTACTTTGCATTGTCAATCTTCTGTATTGCACAGTATTTCTGTTGACCCATAACCCCCCAGTTTGAGCATACATCAATATGGTAAGTTAATAAGATTGAGTACTCCACATATCTAAAATTTCTACCTTTATCCACGCTTTGTAAATTAGTACCATACTCCTAAGAATAACTATCGCTTTACAGGTAATAACTAGGGCAACTTTTTGAAACAAATGCAACTTTTTTTCACACGTTCTACGCTGAATGTAAAGTACTAAAACCAAAAATTCCTCCTACATGGGATGTATTGTGAGTTATAACCGCAACATAAATGCAACTTTCTGCATAAATGCAACCACCCGAAACTTTTAAAAATTTAACTTAAAATTAATTAATATGAAATTACTATTTACTGCCCTCTGAACCAACCCTTCGATCACGTGTGTCTGATCTTGCGAACGCCGAAGTATTGCGTATCAAACCAGAAGTTTATGGACAGAAGCTGTTCGTCCTAGCAGTCGAAAAGTGAAATAAATGTCAAGAAGTACATTGGTTCATTGTACACATTGGTTGGCACTCTTAATAATGCAGAGGAAACTTGCGTAATTGACTGCAGAGTTGGCGAGTTGAGTGTCGATCATCAATATGTTGTTCGACTAGTATATGACGTTTTAAAATCTCTGAATGTTGATCGAAAGGATCTGGGGCTTCTGCTGTCCAATACAGCACATTATGTGACTGCGGCTGGTTTTCTAATGTTAAAGAAATTACAAGCCAAGGATCGGCCATTCAACGGTTTTCTGTATATAAGAATGTGTTATAATACTGTTATACACGCCTAAAATTGTCAATATATTTTGAATTTTTTCATTTTTTACGGATAATTTATTTCAGAATTTAGCGTACCAAAAATAATTGCAACTTTATTTCCATAAATGCAACTTTTCCCATTTCTACTGCAACAAAAAAGTTGCCCTAGTAATAACATCAGCTTCTTGCACTGGTAACATTTCCCAGAGAAAACCACAGAATCATTTCTTCAACAACTAATTAAATTTCTCCGAATAACCTTAACACAGAATTAATACAGAGAACGAAAAGCGAATAGGAAAAAAAAAACAGTATCTTCTCCGCTTGAACGCACTCTGCACTGTCATTGAGATTGGTGCAACACCAGACAAAGTCCTCGTTGTTGCCTGGTAACGACGTCCCCACCTGTCCCATAACGCATAGTCACGTGCCCCGCCAATATTTGCTTCAAGGGCGTTTTGAAGTCGTGCATTACTTCACTTCCGTTGTTTCATGGTTACGGTACCGCTATTGATGGTTTTTAAAGGTGGAGTTATTTATTTTCGGAAATACTTCTGGGCACAATAGATTTACGAAGACAAACACTGCGGAAGAGTAGGTTAAATAAATCTATTTAGGTTACTCCGATAAGAAAAACTTGCCCTTTGGCGCCTGTTTTTTATAATTGAACCAGATAGCATTTGACATTCCGAATAACCTACACTAGCATAGGCAGATCAAGTCAAGTGGGGGCCCCAAGCGGTAAAATTTTCGGGGGCCTCAAACTCAAGTTAGAAAAAAGTTTCAAGAAAACTCCCATTAAGTTATCAGCAATAAGAAACGAAAAAATTCCATACCATGACACATTAAATAATAATTTATTAAAGAAACATATTTTTTACATGAATTTCAGTCTTGCTTTATTTTTTGCGAATTCGTCATTTATTTTGGCATTATAAATTCGGTTTTAAATTTCTTGCTTTATATACAGAATGGTCATATTAGTTAATCTTTCTTTTCCCATAGTACTCCTTTATTAATTTTTTACACGCTTTAAAACAAAAAAACGATCGTTCTCCTAACGCATCAGATAAGGGAATTGTTAAAAAAATTTTTAGCAATGTTCCAACATTCGCAAATGTGCAAATAATTTCTTTGAAGGCTCGATAGATGTCTGGTGTGGTTTTTATGATGTCCTCGTCCCCCCCCCCTCCTTTTAGAAATATTCAAAAATTTTATCTTCAAAAGTACAAACATCAATGTCATTTTTGTAAATTATATATTTTAATAATTTTTTATCCAATTTACAGTTAAAGCCCCTTTTCTATGGGTGAAACCAAGTTTTATAGCTAATACAGCATCTGCTCTTGTTGATCCTCTTGTATTAGAAACTCTTTTCACTGCACTTAAAGAAGCAAATTGTATCATCTTTTCCCGAAAACTAATGAAGAGACATTTTAAGATCTCTGGGCCCCTTCGTTTTCCGGGGCCCCACGCGGCCGCTTAGTCCGCGTACCACTTAATCCGCCTCTGCACACTAGGAGAGGCATGATATGAGAGTCCAGCTAACTATAGGTGACTGTGTAGCTTGGATGATTCCCTTGGCTATTGATCGATCGCAGACCGTCAACAATAGACCTTCGTACCAGTACGATATTAATTTATTAACATTAGATGTACATATCGCAACCCGACAAGAAAAGTGACGTAATCAAAATTGCAGAATTTGAGAAACATCAACTTAAAGTATACTATAAAGCTTATATTGAAATAGTATAAGCTTTTAATTAAATTTTAGGTAAGTGTTTATGGTAGTGACTTCTATTATATTCTATAGAATAGTAATATAACACGCTGGGGCACCTCATAAATATTTTTCAATGACATTACACCGAAAATTTTATTTTTTGATTTGTGTTACTTTTCTTACCGGGGTGCGATATGCTGAACGTGATGCCAGTTGGCTTCTTTTTCGAATATGAACTGAGCCTTTCGCCAATAAAAACAAGGAATAAATTCCAAATTGGTATATCGTCGTAGACCGTGGTTCAAAATAACATGGTGTTGTCCTCGGATCTTTCTCTTAGGGGATTGTTACCGGACCGTCGTCAATAAGCCCGTTGTGTTGCTCTAGTACGACGTTAATTAAAATTACCTGACCATACCGAATTAATATATCGTCGGCAAAAGTGTGAAACCAAATAAGTCGGAAATACGCTCATTGCCATAAAAATTTGCGCACCAAGAAAAAGTAGTCAAAATAAAACGAAATTTTACATATGTAAGTACTACTTTGATATAAGTGATTAGAAAATCAATGGAAAAGTATCATTTATTGCAGACAAAAGTACAAATGAACGGAAGTTTTAGTTCTCTGTTGGACCCCCTCTAGCGCGAATTCACGATGAGATACGAGCGTGCATACAAGTTCCGTATGATGTCCTGAGACATCTCGTTCCACACTTGCTGCAAACGCGCCTCTAGTTCGACCAAACTCATAGGGTGTCCAACTTGTCGTCCCAAATGATCCCAGATATGCTCGATTGGTGACAAATCGGGAGATCGAGCAGACCAGGGAAGGGTGGTAATGTGGCGGAGGCAGTCTTGTGACATCCTTGCTGTGTGTGGTTGTTGAAAAATTGTCTTGTTGAAAAATGGCTCCTGGGAGCCCTGCCATGAGTGGCATCACATGTCGCTGAAGAATGTCATGGACGTACCGCTGGGCTGTCATTGTGCCATGGATCAATATTAGGGGTGACCGTGTATCGTAAGCAATGGCACCCCATACCATCACACCAGCTGTGGGAACGGTGTGTCGCTGTAAAGCGAAAGCAGGATTAAGGCGTTCACCACGGGGCCTCCACACACGAACACGATAGTCATCACTGCTCAAATTGAATCTAGATTCGTCGCTGGTTCCATTCCGTTGCAGTCCAATCCCGTCGTGCGCGACACCAAACGGAGGCGTCAGTGGGTGGGTGTCATTGGCAGCACACGTAATGGGCGCAGCGATACCAGATGTCCTTCAGCCAGGCGCCTTGCGATGGTTCGGGAAGACACAGGGGGCCCGTAGTGAAGGTGCTGTCTGTATCTGGATAGCGGCCAATGAGGCAGTTGGCTCTACGCGTGCGTTTCATATGATGTGACGGTCTTCTCGACGACTGGTCTGTCGAGGGCGTCCTGAGCCTGGTCGCCGTGTAAATGACGTCTCTTCTGTCCACTGGTCCCAACACCTCCTCACAGTAAAATCAGAACGGCCTACTTGACGAGCTACTCGCCGAGCTGACCACCCAGCTTCCATCATCCCGATGATACTTCCCCTCTCGAACTCTGACATCTACTCATATTGTCTTCGATGGCGGCGTAACGGCATGTCTACCTCAGCGTTTCCTTTGCAAAAGATTAAGTACACTCAAACAAGCTCTGCTTACCTGTTTTATACTCAAAGGAGAACGTTCAAAGCCCTCTAGTGGCACTACGCAATGCGCAATCACGATGTATTTCTAATCATTTGCATATCTGGCCGACATGTACCTTCAAAACAAGTTTCGTTACGATCCCACAATTATTTCTTGTTGCGCAAATTATTACGGCAATGAGTGTATTTGATTTCGGGTTGTTACGTAAACATGCGCAGTAAAATAATCTGCATCTGCCTAGTTAATTTTTAGTTTTGTCAACTAGATAGTATATTTTTATTAGATAGTGTATTGAATATTATTTTACGTGGTCACAATTTTGGCCGCCGACAGGATAGTTTATTTGTCAACGTCAATTAGATTACACACCAAAAGTTGGCAAAATAGTAATAAGCACATTTTAAGGTTGGGTTCTTTCTGTTGCTTCCAAAATCATAGTAAAGTCAAGCCAGCAGTGTTTAGTCCCAAGATAATTTTTATTACATGACCAGAAATCATTGTCTGCTAAGTAACGACGGTAGCGCAGATTAACTTAATCCGGAAGAAGAAACCAATCTGTCTCTTCCCGTTCGTCTTTCTCAAGACTCTCCTGTCATCTTGGCAACCCTTCCCTGGATTTTCGCGCTTGTCACTTGCCAACCGCTCCAGTTGGCACTCGCCAATCTCTCCACTTGGCTCTTCCTGAAACGCTCCAACCAAAAGTGAAATTACGCCTTCTGTGGCTGATTTCACAATTATAAAATAATATTAATCAAATGCATACATATACAGCAATACGATAAATATATCGGATTAAAGTTCAGCTGCAAAGTTTCCTCAGTTTCCAATAGCAGTTTCTCTTGCCTTTCATCAGTTTCTAATCGTAGTTTTTCTTGCCTTTCCTCACTTTCAATTCAACTAGACACTATTGAACCGTGTAAATCCTTTATTATTTTCTCGGCATAGTCATTTATTCCCAAAATCATCTTTCTCAAATCCAATATTTTTAATTCTGGAGTGACTGCCAATCCCAACTCTTCGGCCAGACTTATTGAATCTGCCTGACGGGATATAGTTAGATAAGACATTTAAAACAAAGAATTTTGAATTTACCCAAAACAAAAATGATACTAGATGATTAGATATTTCTCTCTCTCTCTCTCTAATGTGGCAATACTTTTCTTTTACGCCACTTCATTATTTATTCAATAAAACAAACACAAACGATAAGTAGGCGGAGACAAATGCAAGCGATGCGATTTCTAATATTTTATAAATATCACCAAAAGAAGTTGAAATAAAAAATATCGCCAAGCAGGTGCTCTGCGGAACTTTTGCCAAATTTTTTTTCTTCCATTTTTTCAAAAACCAAAGAACAGAAGCGATTTTTTTTATATTCGTAAACTAGAACCCATATACAATTACAAATGTGTACATAATACCATTATTACTCTAATCATTCTTGAAATAGAAAATAATAATACTATAATACAACACAGTAAATACCATGTGTTTCTTTCCTTTCATCAAATGCACCAAAAAAAACTATTCATAATCTTCCATTTCGAAAATAAAAACCCATAGAGATAATGCAATAAAATGTATCTCAAATCGGCAATAAACAAGAAAAAATGATTTCCTGTCTACGAAACCAAACAAATGATACTTTCAAGGTCAGACTCATTTCCTGTCAGATAAGAACGAATACTTGAAATCGAAATTAGAATATCTTATTTCAAAAGAAAATGGCATAGCTTAATAGATTTCCGTGCAATTAAAATCTTATACAAAACATTGTTAGATATATCAATATACACATTTTCAGTGGCTGATTCTTTTTCACCTACTTACTACAGCAAAAATAAATTTTTTTTGCAAGCCGAAAAAAATTATATTAGAAAGTAGTTATTATTATGTATTTCGATTCTAAATACTTTAATGTCTGAAATCTCAACTTCACAATCAAAAATTTCATTATAAACACTTTTGAATCCATGGTTTAGCAGAAAAATAAACAAGCACCACTTACCCCTTTTTGAAGACGACAAATCCAAAACTTCGAACTCTTCGCGAGTTCCCATCAGTGTAGTACGTCCACGCACACTTTCTTTTGTCCGTAGTCCAGTTCACTTCCTTTTGGACATGAAATTCTCACGAACGACGAGTACCAGTCCCATTTCGCTGTGTGAAGTTCGTTTTGTTGCCCGTGAAGGTCGTACGGAATCGGTCCTTCGGAATCGGATCCCATCTCGCTGTGATGTCCGTTGTCCTTCCTTTAGGAATTCCCCTGGGATCCAATTTCTTCTCCCGGATTTCGGACTTCACCAGTCTAAACTCGAAATTTCCATTCTTACTGCTGACTTGATAACACCGCTGAGCACCAATGTTGGTTGGATTCTTTCTGTGTTGCTTCCAAAATCATAGTAAAGTCAAGCCAGCAGTTTTTAGTACCAATATAATTTATAACATGAAAAGGGACACGATACATAACATATAAATTACATGACCAGAAATCATTGTCTCTAAATAACGACGGTAGCGCAAATTAACTTAATCCAGTTAAAAAAACCAATCGGTCTCTTCCCGCTCGTCTTTCTCAAGACTCTCCTGTCATCTTGGCAACCCTTCCTTGGGTTGGTGCGCTTGTCACTCGCCAATCTCTGCACTTGGCGACAGCTTCCTGACAATAACCTTTACATGTACCATGTTATAGCATTTGGGCATCAGTTGTAAAATCTTCGCAGACTGTCTAGTTTCTTTTGTTTGCACTGAAAATCCATCTAATTGTATCTTGTCTTTTCAAGACTTTTTCGTTGTATATTCTTGAAGTCATGTTTTTTAAGTATATACACCTTTTATAGGTAGGTAGATAATTGAATTAATGTTTCACTGGAACGAAAAGTGCTATTGACGACGGTCCAGGATCAATCCCGATATGAAAGATATGAAGACTTTGGACTGTTATCGCCCTGTTGTAATTGTTCCATTGACTATGCTGCACGCTTTCTGTTAATCTATCTGCAGAATTTTGCAATCATCCTCGATCTCCTAATTGTCTTCAATAATTTGTACCACAGGATCTCAATCACTTTAAGTGTGTTTGAGAGGTAGGTATTTGAATTTACGTCTCACTGGAATAACCATCGACCTTCTAATAAAAAAGGCGCAGTATTGTCCGCTCAGTTTTATGCTATTTCTACCCAGCCCTCGGTTTGAAGATCCATCTTAAGGTTGCGGAAATATTATTGATGGGCTAAAGTGATAGCCTAGCGTGCTAAAAAACAAAAGTCTGTGTTTCGATAACCTATCGGCCCAAGTTGATTCGAAAACCCACGTGACTAACGCTTCTGAAATCTTAGGACAGAGACTTCGCCGATATGTTTTGTCTATTTCATTAGAATATCGATGGGAGCAGCACAACGAGGATTATTGTTGACTGTCCGGAACCAATCTTGAAAGGAAAGATCCAAAGATGTGAAATGTAAGTAGACTGAGCATTGCTATTGAGAGGAGCTTCAAAAAGTGTAATCAGCAAGTCGACTAGTGGTCACGTGACAGCTCTGAGAAAAATTGACTTGATTGTTAGATTTGGCATTCTATCGCCTAAAATGGCGATGTAACATCGTATGACGAGGTAGATGTGTGAAAGAGCATTTCCATAGATTGGTGACCAAGTGGTGATGCCGCTAATGTTTAATACTATATAACAATCATATGATGGACATTCGGTTCCATTGAAAAGTACGTAATTCACGTAACTACTAGTTTTGGTCATATAATCCTGAGCACATAAACAGGTTACCATTACTCATTCTACTTTTTTCTCCTCTATGAATCCAAGGACACCTCGAAATTTTGAACCAGGATCAGATGGTACGGTCTACACCTCGGCTGGAACCTCATTGTCCAAACTTCCACACCACGATAGATTTAACGTGCATCAGAATCAGCATATATATTTTCTAATGACTAGGGCAACTTTTTGCAACAAATGCAACTTTTTTTCACGCTTTCTACGCTGCATGTAAAGTACTAAAACCAAACTTCCTCCTACATGGGGTGTATAGTATGTGAGTTATAACCGCAACATAAATGCAACTTTCTGCACAAATGCAACTTTTTGCATAAATGTAACTTTTTCCATAAATACAACCACCTGCAACTTTTTAAAATATAGCTTAAAATTAATTAATATCAAATTACTATTTAATTTTTTTGCTCTCTGAATCAACCCTTCGATCACGTGTGTCTGATCTTGCGAACGCCGAAGTATTGCGGATCAAACAACACATTATTAGGACAACTTTTTTGTTGCAGTAAAAATTTGCATTTATCATTCCCTAAAGTTGAATTTATGGAAATAAAGTTGCATTTATTATTTTTGATACACTAAATTCTAAAATAAATTATTCGTAAAAAATGAAAAACAAAATTCAAAATATCTTGACAGTTTTATTCGTCTATAACAGTATTATAACACATTCTAAAAAACAGAAGAACGTTGAATGGCCGATCCTTGGCCAGTAATTTCTTTAACATTGAAAACCTGCGCCAGCTGCTGTCATATAATGTGTTGTTTGATCCGCAATTCTTCGGCGTTCGTAAGATCAGACACACGTGATCGAAGGGTTGATTCAGAGAGCAAAAATTGAAATAGTAATTTTATATTAAGTAATTTTAAGCTATATTTTGAAAAGTTACAGGTGGTTGCATTTATGTAAAAAGTTGCATTTATGCAGAAAGTTGCATTTATGTTGCGGTTATAACTCACTTACTATACACCCCATGTAGGAGGAAAACTGGTTTTAGTACTTTACATGCAGCGTAGAACGCGTGAAAAAAAGTTGCATTTGTTGCAAAAAGTTGCCCTACACATTACATGACAGTAGCTGGCGCAGGTTTTCAATGGTAAAGAAATTACTGGCCAAGAATCGACCATTCAACGTTCTTCTGTATTTCAGAATGTATTATAATACCGTTGTACACGACTAAAACTGTCAAGATATTTTTAATTTTTTTCATTTTTTACGAATAATTTATTACAGAATTTAGTGTTTCAAAAATAAGTGCAACTTTATTTGCATAAATGCAACTTTAGGGAATGATAAATGCAACTTTTCCCATTTTTACTGCAACAAAAAAGTTGCCCTACTAATGAACCTCAGTACATTTACATCCTTACATCATCCTTTAGTCAATCTATCACATTCTTGCACTGTCAGTCCACAAAGTTTATTGACTTCGCAACTATCCTATTTCTTAATTTATAGGGAGTGGAAAATCCGTGCTATATTTTTGCTTTGATAAGAATCTTTAAAAATTCCCCAAAACTAAGTAAAATCAAAGTAATGGAAAAGGACTTCAGTATCTTACACGCAAATCTCGTTACCACACGTGAAACACAAAATTTTCCTCATCAAAAAGTGAAAAATTTGCGACTGTCATTGGAGAATGTTTTTTTGTCTGACGCCAGTAACAAGTCTATAGAAAACTGAGGAATGATGAGTAACATGATGGATAAATCTTTCCAACATAACGCGAGGAAATCGCTGTGACTCAGCTAAATAACAGCTTCATTGTTGCAAGATCAGAAGACTTTTCTTTCCATGTGGAATTGTAATAGTAGTGTTGGGTAACGTAACTTGGGCTAACGTACCCGCGAGTGAATCGAAATAAAAAAATATAATGCTCATCTTTTGACAACTTAATAACTCAACTAGATTTACTTTTGTTTCTTTTGCTCAAAGACAATACTATACAAATAATTTTTTCCCAAGTTAAAAATGAGTCTGAAATCCAATATCCTACAAACTGGAGCCGTGGTAGCCATAACGAGATGAAACTAGTGATGCGACATCGATTTCGATGTTTTCAAAACATCGATGTTTATACTTATCGATGTGTTTGCGTTGTCGATGTTTTATTTTTAAATGAAAAAAAGTACCGTTATAAAAATTTAAAAAATAACCAAGTAGCATAATTTTCATAATCAGCAAATTGAAATACTTTTAGACCAAAGTGGCCAAGGGTGAAGGGTCTGAAAAGTAGGAATGCGACATCGATGTCGATGTTTTCAAAACATTGATGTATTGGAGCCGATGTCGCATCACTAGTTGCTAACCCAGTTTTAAGAAATGGGGATAAAAGTTTAAATACACTGAATTTTAAAAACTTTGATGGTTTGGGGGCGATGCATTATCAACATTAATCTTTTAATTTTGAACATCAATGTTTCAAAACATCGATGTTTTGCTGTCAATGTCACATCACTAGGTACTAAACCAGTTTTAAGAAATAGGGGGGAAAAGTTTAAATACACCGAATTTTAAAAACATCGATGTTTTTAGGGCAATGTATTATCAACATCGATGTGTTAATTTTGAACATCGATGTTTCAAAACATCGATGTTTTGCTGTCGATGACACATCACTGGATGAAACTTGGTTCAACGAAAGACCGTCGTGTACACATGGGCTGGTTTACGCTAGATAAAATGTGCTTACGTTGGCTTGGTTTGGAATTTTGGAGAGTGGGGTGCTAGCTGAGGTGTTGACCTTGACCTCTGACCGCGATTCAAAATTACGAGGGGTTGTCCTCGTATCTTTCCATCGGATCTTTCTCTTGGGATTGATATAGGACCGTCACTAATAGCCCGTTGAGTTGCTTCAGTACCATGTTAATTCATTGCCATTTTCTGGCAACTCTGTTGAAGATCCAATCGTCGTGTGTGTGCCGACAAAATGCTTGATGGTGTCTTTACAAAATAACCACTGTACATATTATGTGGTCTGAATTCTAGCCTTAGTAGGAAACTAGGTGGAGAGGAAAAGAGTTTGCGCTTAACTCCAAGTGGTTTTGACAAGATATCTCGTCCATGACAATCGGACCAATTTTGCTAATGACCATATTTCGTCATAAAAATATTCCCGAACTTTTTAATGATGACAGGATTAAGATCTGGCCAGTTCTCTTGTAATGACAAGAAATCTCGTCAATAAAAATGTGCTCAATTTTTGACTAAATTCAATGAACAACGATATACCTTAAATGAGACAACCACCAGGAATGTTAACGAATATATTTGCCCGTCACAAAAACCATTAACCAATCATAGTAAACGAACCTATAGCGCGTCACAAAAGCCATTAACCACTCATAGTAAACGAACCTATAGCGCGTCACAAAAGATATTAACCAATCATAGTAAACGAACCTATATCGTGTCACAAAAGCCATTAACCAATAATAGTAAACGAACCTATAGCGCGTCACAAAAGCCATTAACCACTCATAGTAAACGAACCTATAGCGCGTCACAAAAGATATTAACCAATCATAGTAAACGAACCTATATCGTGTCACAAAAGCCATTAACCAATCATAGTAAACGAACCTATAGCGCGTCACAAAAGCCATTAACCAATCATAGTAAACGAACCTATAGCGCGTCACAAAAGCCATTAACCACTCATAGTAAACGAACCTATAGCGCGTCACAAAAGATATTAACCAATCATAGTAAACGAACCTATATCGTGTCACAAAAGCCATTAACCAATCATAGTAAACGAACCTATAGCGCGTCACAAAAGCCATTAACCACTCATAGTAAACGAACCTATAGCGCGTCACAAAAGATATTAACCAATCATAGTAAACGAACCTATATCGTGTCACAAAAGCCATTAACCAATCATAGTAAACGAACCTATAGCGCGTCACAAAAGCCATTAACCACTCATAGTAAACGAACCTATAGCGCGTCACAAAATATATTAACCAATCATAGTAAACGAACCTATATCGTGTCACAAAAGCCATTAACCAATCATAGTAAACGAACCTATAGCGCGTCACAAAAGCCATTAACCACTCATAGTAAACGAACCTATAGCGCGTCACAAAAGATATTAACCAATCATAGTAAACGAACCTATATCGTGTCACAAAAGCCATTAACCAATCATAGTAAACGAACCTATAGCGCGTCACAAAAGCCATTAACCACTCATAGTAAACGAACCTATAGCGCGTCACAAAATATATTAACCAATCATAGTAAACGAACCTATATCGTGTCACAAAAGCCATTAACCAATCATAGTAAACGAACCTATAGCGCGTCACAAAAGCCATTAACCACTCATAGTAAACGAACCTATAGCGCGTCACAAAAGATATTAACCAATCATAGTAAACGAACCTATATCGTGTCACAAAAGCCATTAACCAATCATAGTAAACGAACCTATAGCGCGTCACAAAAGCCATTAACCACTCATAGTAAACGAACCTATAGCGCGTCACAAAAGATATTAACCAATCATAGTAAACGAACCTATATCGTGTCACAAAAGCCATTAACCAATCATAGTAAACGAACCTATAGCGCGTCACAAAAGCCATTAACCACTCATAGTAAACGAACCTATAGCGCGTCACAAAAGATATTAACCAATCATAGTAAACGAACCTATATCGTGTCACAAAAGCCATTAACCAATCATAGTAAACGAACCTATAGCGCGTCACAAAAGCCATTAACCACTCATAGTAAACGAACCTATAGCGCGTCACAAAAGATATTAACCAATCATAGTAAACGAACCTATATCGTGTCACAAAAGCCATTAACCAATCATAGTAAACGAACCTATAGCGCGTCACAAAAGCCATTAACCACTCATAGTAAACGAACCTATAGCGCGTCACAAAAGATATTAACCAATCATAGTAAACGAACCTATATCGTGTCACAAAAGCCATTAACCAATCATAGTAAACGAACCTATAGCGCGTCACAAAAGCCATTAACCACTCATAGTAAACGAACCTATATCGTGTCACAAAAGCCATTAACCAATCATAGTAAACGAACCTATATCGCGCCACAAAAGCCATTAACTAATCATAGTAAACGAACCTATAGCGCGTCACAAAAGATATTAACCAATCATAGTAAACGAACCTATATCGTGTCACAAAAGCCATTAACCAATCATAGTAAACGAACCTATAGCGCGTCACAAAAGCCATTAACCAATCATAGTAAACGAACCTATATCGTGTCACAAAAGCCATTAACCAATCATAGTAAACGAACCTATATCGCGCCACAAAAGCCATTAACTAATCATAGTAAACGAACCTATAGCGCGTCACAAAAGCCATTAACCACTCATAGTAAACGAACCTATAGCACGTCACAAAAGATATTAACCAATCATAGTAAACGAACCTATATCGTGTCACAAAAGCCATTAACCAATCATAGTAAACGAACCTATAGCGCGTCACAAAAGCCATTAACCACTCATAGTAAACGAACCTATAGCGCGTCACAAAAGCCATTAACCACTCATAGTAAACGAACCTATAGCGCGTCACAAAAGATATTAACCAATCATAGTAAACGAACCTATATCGTGTCACAAAAGCCATTAACCAATCATAGTAAACGAACCTATAGCGCGTCACAAAAGCCATTAACCACTCATAGTAAACGAACCTATAGCGCGTCACAAAAGCCATTAACCAATCATAGTAAACGAACCTATATCGTGTCACAAAAGCCATTAACCAATCATAGTAAACGAACCTATATCGCGCCACAAAAGCCATTAACTAATCATAGTAAACGAACCTATAGCGCGTCACAAAAGCCATTAACCAATCATAGTAAACGAACCTATTACGCGTCACAAAAGCCATTAACCACTCATAGTAAACGAACCTATAGCGCGTCACAAGATATTAACCAATCATAGTAAACGAACCTATAGCGCGTCACAAAAGCCATTAACCACTCATAGTAAACGAACCAATAGCGCGTCAAAAAAGCCATTAACCAATCATAGTAAACGAACCTATATCGCGCCACAAAAGCCATTAACCAAACATAGTAACGAACCTATTGCGCGTCACAAAATCCATTAACTAATCATAGTAAACGAACCTATTGCGCGTCACAAAAGCTATTAACCAATCATAGTAAACGAACCTATAGCGCGTCACAAAAGCTATTAACCAATCATAGTAAACGAACCTATAGCGCGTCACAAAAGCCATTAACTACGCATAGTAAACGAACCTACAGCGTGTCACAAAAGCCATTAACCAATCATAGTAAACGAATCTATTGCGCGTCACAAAAGCCATTAACCAATCATAGTAAAAAACCATTTGAGGTTGTAAGGATCGGGCATCATCAGTTTCTGGCAGGCTCACGCACTTTACAATTGAAACTGACGCCTCACTAGGATTTAACTTGAAAAATCGTGCTATTTGCTTCAGGTTGTATCGATGTTTCAGCCAGCGAATTTTAAATTATAATAGGGAAATTCTAGTAGGTACTCCCACGCATACGACGTCGACCAACTTGTCTGGTGGTTAAGGTGTTAGCCTCTAGATCGGAAGGTTCGTGGTCTGAATCCGTGTCGGTGCATGGATCCTTGTAAGCGTATGGTGTCTGGTACCATCTTATACCAGAGTGGAAGTTTGGGAATGGGGTGCCAGCTCATGTGTTGCCTCGTCATTTGACCGTGGTTCAAAATTACGTGGTGTCCTTGAATCTTTCCTTTAAGGTTCGGTTTCCTAAGAAATCGTAGCCGTGATCTAGCGGCCGTGATGTATCGGTGGGTGACGTCACTAACACGTTGTTTTTACTAACACATGGTGTTGGTTTCCTAGAGAGCGTTGTTTGTGAGCGTAACGAAAATTATCGGAGCTGTCATTTCCATGACTGTCGTCTTAACGGTCTCAAACAGTTGGGGAACGTTTTTTCTCTTGTAGCGGCAACATTTAATTTCCTGCTCCACACGATTCGAGGGAAGAGGAGCAAAATAAATAAACATTTTTGACTGCCATCGATTAATTCGTTTTTGTAAAATCGGGATCGTTAAACACAGAATAAAAATTTCAACGGTTTTGAAATCTGCGGAAAATTTGACACAAGATCGATACCTAAAATGTGATTTTCTTTAAATAAATAATTAATTATTTAATAAATAATTAAATAATCAAATGGTAAATAATTGAATAATAAAACTGTTTTTGATATCGATCTGGCGTAGAAATTTACGCTGATTTGAAATCTGTTGAAATTTTCACTCTACCTTCAATGATCCCGAAGTTATAAACTTTGAACTAGTGAATAAAAAACCACTTTGTTTTGTTTCTCGAATAAAATAAACCACGATAGTCATCTTTGTTGTAGGGATACGACATCGATAGCAAAACATCGATGTTCAAAATTAAAACATCGATGTTGGTAATACATCGACCCAAAAACATCGATGTTTTTAAAATTCAGTGTATTTAAACTTTTTCCCACATTTTTTAAAACTGGTTTAGCAACTTGTGATGCTACATCGACAGCAAAACATCGATGTTGATAATACATCGCCCCCAAACCATCGATGTTTTTAAAATTCAGTGTATTTAAACTTTTTTCCCCATTTCTTAAAACTGGTTTACCAACTATTGATGCAACATCGACAGCAAAACATCGATGTTCAAAATTAAAACAACGATGTTGATAATACATCGCCTCCAAACCATCGATGTTTTTAAAATTTAGTGTATTTAAACTTTTTTCCCCCATTTCTTAAAACTGGTTTACCAACTATTGATGCGACATCGACAGCAAAACATCGATGTTCAAAATTAAAACAACGATGTTGATAATACATCGCCCCCAAACCATCGATGTTTTTAAAATTCAGTGTATTTAAACTTTTTTCCCCATTTCTTAAAATTGGTTTAGCAACTAGTGATGCGACATCGGCTCCAATACATCGATGTTTTTTTCTAAAACATCAATGTTTAGAAAACATCGACATCGATGTCGCATCCCTAGTTTTCAGACCCTTCATCCTTGGTCACTTTGGTCTAAAAGTATGTTCAATTTGCTAATTATAAAAATTATGCTACCTGGTTATATTTAAAATTTTTATAACGGTACTTTTTTCATTTAAAAATAAAACATCGACAACGTAAAAACATCGACCAGTATAAATATCGATGTTACCAAAACATCGACCCCAATACATCGATGTTTTTAAAAAAAACATCGACATCGATGTCGCATCCCTACTGTGTTGCCCATTCTCCAACGTATTCTGTCCGTCAAAGTTGACACTTCTCGATTCTTGTTTAGACGGCCGTCTAGTTATGCCCGCGGCATCATGACGTATCACGGTTGTTAGATAACGGCTCCACTTCTTAGGAAACCAAAGCATTAGGGGATTGATCCCGGACCGTCGTCAATAGCTCTAGTCGACGTTAATTAAAAATTACAAAATTACCCACGCATACAACGGTCTTTGGTTGCATCAAGTTTCGAGTTCTAATCAGCTACTTTTCCAACAGGGCTACCACGGTCATTAAGGGAATGCCGGACTTTTAGACCTCCATTATATTTCTCACCACTGTTGAAACCAATAACACATTAATTGGAAACAGGCAGTGTTATACGAAATTAGGGATAATAATATTCTGCAAATTAATTAAAGTATTAGCGCCGTATTCCCAAGTCCGAGTTAAACTGTGGATCAACGATAATCCTCCGATTATCGGAGAAACCATATTCACAATGCCTGATCCGAGGTTTAAACCGCCATTTCGGTGTTACATTTTGAACCTCCGAAATCGGCGGATTAACTGTCGGTTGAGTATTAATGCATAATCAGAACCTACTATCCTTTCGCGAAGGAAGCTAGATACCATACCCTACAATAATGGACCGGAGGCCAGCGGATTTGCATAAAATACGACTACTTGTTTGGGGGTGTTTTTCGTGGTATGGCCTGGGACCTTTGCATGTTGTTCCTGGTCAATTGAACACCGAGGCCTGCATGGACATTTTAGACAATCAGGTTCTTCCTAAGCTCCGGTAATTTTATGGAATGGACGAATGTTACTTCCAGGACGACAACGCTCCGTGTGATGTTGCAACCTCTGTCAAGCAGTGGTATTAAGATATGGATGTAAAACGTCTTCCCTGGCCTGCTCAGAGTCCCGACCTAAACCCCATAGAATATTGGTGCAACGAGTTGGAGCGACTCTTACGCACCAGGGAACCACGTCCGAAATCTACAGCTGAGCTGGCGATATTTTTTCAGCAGGAATGGACACAGATGCTCATAGCTTTGTATCAAAACCTTGTTGAAAGTATGCCCAGAAGGGTTGCTAGTGTAATTGCAGCACGTGGGGAACTATCCCCCTAATAAAGCATGTATTCTTTCTCTTATACCATCACATCTTGCTGTCCGGTCCTTTATTATAGGGTAGTGTAAGTCATAAACAAAACAAAATGGACGACACACTTCATTCCATGCTTAATTACAGTATTCTTGCGACAACGCGCTGATTCAACTGATTTTATGTGAATCGGAACAAGAACGTGATGACTATTTCTACAATATATATGCCCAGATGTGATATATTCTCGTTCCAACTATATTCTTGCACACCAGATTATCGCCAGATCCCAAAGAGGGAGCAAAGGGAAGAATATCAAGAAAAACAAATTGAAATTAAATACCTTTGCATTTCTCTTTCCAAAATGAAATTGAACTGTGGGAAAAAAAAAAACCACCGTATCCATTTTATTGCAATCACAATTTGCAATCAATTCTGCGGCGAATTACTTATTTGACCAGTTAAGGCCCGGTGAACACATCCGTTTTTCAATCTGCGGCGCCGCTGCCTCAACGCAAGTGCGGTTTGAGATACATTAGATCCAATGGAGCACTGCACACATGCCTCCAGCGCCGCTGGGGTGACGCACGTCCAATTTGTGTGCAATTTGTACCGTAGTACCCCACAGCGCCGCAGCTCGCCGCACACGCTTCTCCGGTCTGAAGTACCTTATTTTCATAAATAAATTAAATATAAATAATAATTAATAAATAGTTGTATCCAGTAACGACTATTCTGTTTCAAAATATACTTTTTTAAGCCAAGTAAGCGAAATAAACACTTTTTTTTCGATAGAATATTTATCGCAAATGGCCAGAATTTAGTTCATGCGTCCTTTCACGGTTATGTGTGCATAGTTGGGCTTCGGTGCCGCATCGGCGTCGCACGTTGAAAAATCGGTTGTGTGCACCGGGCCTTAATGTAGATTCGGGAGTCGTTAAAAATGTAAACAATATTACGTGATTGTTACCGGTCGACATGAGTAGCAACCGGATGGTTGAGCGTTTGAGCCCTACCTCCTACTGGTAGCGCTAAATCTAGGAGGTAGAGGTTTGAGCCTCAGTCCAGCCATGGACCGTCGTGTACACCGAGTTTGTTGCACGTGGAATCTGTCGTAATCTCAAATGACTTCAGATTGGCTCGGTGTGGAGGTTTGGAGACTGGGGTGCGAGCTCAGGTGTTGACAGTCTCTCTTCACGACCTATGCCTCTACAACTCACCATTAGGCCCGGTGCACACATCCGGTTTTTCAACGTGCGGCGCCGATGCGGCACCGAAGCCCAACTATCCATACATAACCGTGAAATGACGCAATGAACTCATTTCGCGCCATTTGCGACAAGTGTTCTGTCGAAGAAAAAGTGTTTATTTCGCTTACGGCGTAAATAAAGTATATTTTGAAACAAAATAGACGTTACTCGATATAACCATTTATTAATTATTATTTATATTCCATTTATTTACGAAAACAAGCTACTTCAGAACGGAGAAGCGTGTGAGGCGCCGTGGGGACCTGCGATACAAATTGCACGCAAGTTGGGCGTGCGTTGCCGCAGCGGCTCTGAAGGCATGTGTGCACTACTCCATTCGATCTTTTGTATATCAGACCGCACTTGCGTTACGACAGCGGCACCTCACGTTGAAAAATCGGATGTGTGCACCGGGCCTAAGGCTTTGAACAAGGGCGGCGGGGCCGTAGGTGTTGACCTTGTCATTTCACGATAACTCAAATTTACGAGGTGTTATCCTTGGATCCTTCCCTTATAGACTGATCCCAGACAGTGGCCAATTGTCCGTTGTGTGCTCCAGTGCGACGTTATTTACCTACCTACCTAGACGGCTCAGTGGGTTTTCTCACTGAAATAGCAGCCTACCAGTTGTAGACGGCGGAGGTTTAATTTTTACCGTATTGGATAGCCTGGGTGTGTTTCTAATATATAAAGACCAAAGCACCTGTCCAAACTACCACACTAGGACAAATTGAGGACATAGGAGGCCACGACGGATTTAAAGTGCACCAGCCCCTGTATGCACGTGGGTCTTTTGGTGGATCCAGTTTCGAATTTGCAACTCTCTTGTTGCTAATCTGTTACTCTTCCAACTGGGCTACCGCGGCTCCTTAATGAGCCGCATGGATCCCGGACTGTCGTCAATAGCCCATTGTGTTGCTTCCAAGTGCGACTGTAATTCAACCACCTTTCGACTCCTAGAGAGTTATATTTCCGTGAAAATCGGTGACAACTCATTCCGACCAGAACATATTTAAACTAGAGATGCGACATCGATGTCAATGTTTTCAAAACATCGATGTTTTTAAAAAACCAACGATGTAACACCGATGTATTGGAGTCGATGTTTTTATAACATCGATGTTTTTCCTTGCCGATGTTTTATTTTTAAATGAAAAATAGTACCGTTATAAAAATGTAAAAAATAGCCAAGTAGCGCAATTTTTATAATCAGCAAATTGAGCATACTTTTAGATCAAAGTGGCCAAGGGCGAAGGGTCTGAAAAGTAGGGATGCAACATTGATGTCGATGTTTTATAAAAAACATCGATGAAATGGAGCCGATGTCGCATCACTAGTTGCTAAACCAGCACTAAGTGCACTGAACTTTAAAAACATCGATGGTTTTGGTGCGATGTATTATCAACATCGATGTTTTAAGGGGGGGCTGGGACACAAAAAAACCTTCAAAAAATCCTTTTATATTTTATATTCTCAAAAAATTAGAAATTTAATTCTCTTTTGTTTGACACCAATTTTATGATGATATCTTGAGTAGAACTGAAGTTATAAACAAAAGAACGTTTTGATAGCTGTCAAAGTTTTGAAACGAAAAATATGTCGACTTATCCGAAAAGCTGATAACAAAAGTACAATTGCATACAAATTGTACCGTAGAAAGGTGGTACTATTAGCTAAAATAAACCTTAATCAAAGATCTGAAGACATTAACGGATTTACTTACGTACTCGGAGTGAAAAATCCACCAGGCACTAAAATTTCACCTTTTGTTACTGATTTTCCTTAATGAAACTTTAAAGTGATTTTTCTCCATGATCGATTTTTCACACTTTTCCAACTTTAAAATGATATAACTCAAAATCTATTCAAGATAATTGCATGAAATTTGGTATGTATATTCTTCATTCATATTTAAGTGATTTGTCTTCAGAAATTTTAAACATTATTGATATGTTATAAAATATAAGTGTTTTTATAAATTATAAAATTAAAAAATGCTTATTTTTAATTAAAAAATTTTTAATATTTTTTTATATGCATGTTTTAAAAAACTGCGAAGACAAATTTTAAAATATAATATCTGCTTCTAGAAAATGTAAATATTGTGTCTTTTCCTAAATAATTTCTCAAATTATATCAAAATAAAAACAGTCACTTTTTTGAAAAATTTTAAATTAAAAAAATTTTTGAACAGATATTAAGTTAATTTTTTATAATTTTTTATTTGTAAATTAGGTGCTATGTCTTCATTAAAAATTTCAAAGCAATATCTTTATTAGCAAAAAAAATAGAAAATTGTGTCCCGGCCCCCCTTAATTTTGAACACCGTAGTTTCAAATCATCGATGTTTTGCTGTCGATGTCGCATCACTAATTTAAACCAGCTTCTGCCATTTTTGGTTCATTTTTGTCACAGATAGATAACAATGGAACTTCCTGCTATTCTATGACCAAGGTCATCTTGACGTGTGACATCCTTGTTAAGTTCTTCGTAAGGTGTTGTAAAAGGAACAGTTGCGCTGTAACCAGCACACTCCATTATTTATTGATCGACGTGTCGCTCGCTTTAGAGTATGCCGGATCATAATTTCTGTCCGGATCATAAAATCTATGCGGTCTTTTATGGAATATTTCAGGGTCAATTTAAAGCTCCGGGAGATTTATAGCTCCCTCAATCTCATTTATTGGCTCCTGGTTTTGAAGGTGTTTCTTGATCCAACATGATGAACATTTCAATACTGGAGATCCTTCAGTTTACATCCTCGGATTTTCATTTTATTCATTTTTTTATCCTTCTTTAGTTCAAAAAGAGAAAGGAATAAATAATTAGGTGTAGAAATTATTTTTGCTAGGTGAAGAACAAAATTCAAAAGTAAAGAATTTTGTTCTTCTTTTGTATAGAATCTATACTGTATGTGTTTAAGCTCACACTTTAAAAAACGCGAACATTTTATAATCGTTTGTAGTGTTTTATTTTTATTTTTATTCTTTAGTGAACATTTAGTTTTATTCTTTACATTTTCAGATCAGGATTCAGGATCAGGATGAGCTACATGCTACCCTTTGTATGTTTACTGACGGCCTGCCTCAAAACATTTTTTTGAATTGTGTCACTTTTCTTTCCATGGTGCGATATGTCTATTTTGTATTAAATATCGCCAAGTTCTTGTTCTAGATCATATGAGATCAGATATAAAAGTGTTAGATGTTGACAGCTAGCGTTCGTCTAACATTGTAATTCTTTAAATTGGAATTAATATTTGTAAACAAATTAAATATCGTCACCCGAAGTGCTGAAGGTCGTATGTCTAATAACTGCATTTTTCAGGAGAGCAAAGAAACTATTTTTTCCCGTATGATTTGATTCTTTAATTATATATTTTGGGTTTTGTTCTTAGTTTAATGGATCAGTTGATGATATAAAAGATTTTGCCACCAGGTGGAGATCACAAAATGCCACATATAGACATAATAAAAGAATAAAAGGGAATTTTTGACGTATGACCTTTAGCAATTTGAGTGACGATACAGAGCACGCATCGTTAATTTGTTATATCAATCTACATATACCTACTCCAATTTCCACAGTTTTCACTGCACATTTGTCCCAAGAATTATTCCTTTTCGGATAATTACATTAAATTGTGATTTATGAGTTCGGAGTTTTAACGCCGATTTCACGATGTCTTCTTTAAACCAGCAAAGCAATATGCATAAAATGAACATTAGAAAACGATAAGAATAGAAGATGAATCACAGATTTTCCTTCTAAGAATTCTAAACATGTCCTCTCCAGTGTAGTTGAACAAGATTTGCTCCAGTCTTTTCCTCACCAAGGCAAATAAGGCAATTGTCGTAGTCCGCTTGGTGTAAACGAGTCAAGTAGGCCTGTTATAATTTGGCCACTTCTGGCTTTAGCAGAAAAAGTGGCAACTGTTTTAGATTTTTTGAAGTAATAGAGGTCATATGGCGCACTCTTGAATCGAAAAAGATCGTGATGCTTTCCAGTGCTCCCTCACAAGTACACCAAAGGGATCGAGCGTATCTCGTGAGACAATCCACACACCTAGAGAGGGTATTTGCGGACAAAGGGAAATGGCTTGGAGGAAGGAAAGGAAGGCTGGAGGAAGGAAAGGAAGGTTGGAAAAAGGAGCCTATTGCGGTTGACAATTTAGTAACTTATAATCCATTTCATTATATTATATACACATTCGATTATTTTATAATCCATTTCAGTTCGCAATGCGCAGGAACCCACTGCAAAGTGATGTCTTTATCTTTTAATTCCACAAAAAGCTGTCTAGTAGGTAGGTAGGTAGTAGAGATGCGAGCGACATCGATGTCAATGTTTTCAAAACATCGATGTTTTTAAAAAACATCGATGTATTGGGATCGATGTTTTTGTAACATCGATGTTTATACTTGTCGATGTTTTTACGTTGTCGATGTTTTATTTTTAAATGAAAAAATACCGTTATAAAAATTTAAAAAATAACCAAGTAGCATAATTTTTATGATCAGCAAATTGAACAAGGTGAACAAAGTGACCAAAGGTGAAGGGTCTGAAAAGTAGGGATACGACATCGATGCCGATGTTTTCAAAACATTGATGTTTTATAAAAAAACATCGATGTATTGGAGCTGATGTCACATCACTAGTTGCTAAACCAGTTAAAAGACATGGGGTAAAGCGTTTAAATGCACTGAATTTTAAAAACTTCGAAAGTTTGGGGCGATGCATTATCAACACCGATGTTTCAAATTTGAACATAGATGTTTTGCTGTCGATGTAGCATCACTAGGTGCTAAACCAGTTTTAAGAAATGGGGGAAAAAGTTTGAATTGACTGAATTTTAAAAACATCGATAGTTTGGGGGCGATGCATTATCAACATAGATGTTTTGCAGTCGATGTTGCATCCTTAGTTGCTAAACCAGTTTTAAGAAATAGGGAAAAAAGTTTGAATACACTGAATTTTAAAGACATCGATGTTTAAAAACATCGATGTTTTTGAAACGATGTTTTATAAACATCGATGTTTTAATTTTGAACATCGATGTTTTTCTGTCGATGTCGCATCCCTAGTAGGTAGGTGTTTAATTAACGTCGCATTGGAGCAACACAATGGGCTATTAGAAGATGTCTGATTTCCTCAATTCTAAAAAAAAATAGTTGTCTGGTCTATTCCGACAAAGAAATTGAAGGGCAGCTATAAAGTGTATCAGAATACAAGTATGGCGATTATTCAAGAACAGAGAACGCGCATTAAAACATCATTACTTGCCAACAGCTCTGGATAAAAAAAGAAACACTTCGTTTAATTCTACAAGATAGCTTGCACCAGCAATGGATTTGTTAAGATCTACCGACCCATTAGTACAAGTTTTCAGTGGATTTAATCCGAGGTCTGAATTTCAATGGATCTAACTGTATCCAACCGAAAATTTTCATTCCCTTCATTGATTCTTTCTCCAGTTCTGCATCACTGCTTTTTCTACATCCCATACGCCAGCTTCATCTGTCATTCATTCAATTTCATTCAACGATTGAAAGATGTTTCCGAAACCCAGGTGTTTGGAAATGTATGGAAATCGGAAGCGAGGATGACACATACTGTTCTAGTGGCTCTCATATCACACATGATGATTTTGACCTTGATATTTCTACGGAGTTCCTCATTTTAAATTGAACTCGACCTAAAAGAAATCCTCAAACAGTCGCATGATAGTTAATCTTTACGATTACAGTGTATTTTAAGCAATTTATAATCTAAAACCACTTTCGAATATATAACAGTGAATCTGGATTTCTTTTTATCGTAGCTATAATTTTAAAATTTCGAATAATACTACTGTATTACAGACTACATGTTTTTGAATTTTCTCTTCGAGCAGAATAAAAAAAAATTTATTATTTCGCAGACTTTAGACAGCACAAAAAATCGGGTCCATTAACAATTTCTTTGTAATAAATTTTCTTTTCAGTTACAATCAAGTGTTTTCTCATAGCTAGCAAATTTAAAAGATTCTGTGGAAAAGCACTGTACATTAGCTAGAACTATACATGAAGCTATAAAAAATAACTAAGCAGTCATCTTGTCTTAGTCTAAAAAAATGTTATAGTAGAAATTGTGTCAAAAATAAATGCAAATGTGTCGGCGCCCAACTGAAAGTTCGAACTGTCTAATACGCAAATCCTGAAATCTAATATGCTAATCCTGTCTTGTGCATTGTAACCGAACTCAACAAACTATATGTATGTATCATGATTTACTAATCACTTTCACTAATTATCACTAATTATAATGATTAATCACTTTCATTTTTATGTTTGATTGTTGTACATCAAATTTGTATAGTAAAATACTTTTAGATTTTATTTCGATTTACTTTTTTGTGTAAGTGGAGGTAACAAGGATGTTGCCGTCCCTACAGCAAGCTTTCATTCTTTGAGCAATCATTACGATAAATTCCTAAATTTAAATTTACAAAATAAATTGGTGCAGATAAAATAAAATTAATAACATACTCGCTTACAATGAAAACAGACATATTCAAAATTTTTGTAACGTAGTTTATTTTTTGATCAAAGCGGTGAATGGCAAAGTCCACTAAACCGTTTTGTATGTCCATGGAGGTTATACGTATTCTTAAGAAACATGGAAAACACATTTGAGAAATTCATAAACAAATAAATAAATATGCATTATTTATTATTTTTATTAAGTTGCAAAAACTAATGTTAGTTTGTATTAAGTTGTCATTTATAATCTATATATATAAAACACTAACTTGGACCTGAAATCGACGTTATTTGTGTATCGTCGAATGGCAACAATCAACGTAAATACAGTAAAATAAACCAATTATTTTGAATTCTTGCTGTTTTCAAATGGCCGAGGTCAATTTCTTTGCAAAATAAGGAATTAAATTGTTATATTTATGTTTGAACTTACTTTTTATTTCTTCCTTTGATGTAAAAGTAATTTAAACGTAATTTTGCTACCCTGTATCTGGCCACGTCAGAATTAATATTTACTTTTTTAATTTGATTTAGGTAATGGTAATGGTAATTTTAGTTAACGTCGTACTGGAGCAACACAGCGGGCTATTGACGACGGTCCGGGATCAGTCCCTTAAAGTAATTTGATTTAGAATTCCGTGTTTGGGTATTTGAGTTGACTGCTAGATGTTGCGGACATATTTGAGGATTCCCAAGTATTATAAATATGTGTTATTTTTGTTAATAAATCATTATTGTGTCTTTGTCAATATTGTTGAAAAGTCTTTTGTTGCATTATTCTATTTCACAATATATTCGAAGTCGAAATTCAACACATTTGAATAGATACGTACGTGTTTTTTTTAGAATTTTGCATTTTTTCAAGGATTGTGGTATTTAATTTTGTTTGCATTATGTGTTCCGGTATATTACCTACTGCAGAAATATTATTTAGAAGTTAGATTTTAATGATATGTCTATTTCCTGCAAAATATCACTAGACATGGGTAATTTTGTAGCGGTATATGTATATTTCGACCAACTTTCCTTAAATATTTGATTGAATACGAGCCCGGCTAATCAGAAATAAAGTACTACTCATCTGTAAATAATTGACAAAATCGATAAAATTACAATTTTCGCATTTCCTGAAATTTGAATTTTTTTCTACTTCATTTCTCAGAACAGTGTATCTTAACTTTTTGTCCATTGTAATCATACGACTACATGAAACAAAGTCTAGTATTTCATTTGTTTCTTTTCATAAGCTTTAATCGTAAGCTGTAATATTAAATTCTAGTGAAAATAATATTGACATAAAAAAACTAATCCATTATTTTATTAAACTAGGGCTCTTTTACTATGATGTGTATGGAAGAATGCAACTTTGTTTCCCATTAAGTATTTCATTTTGGTGTAGAGTTACTCTACTAAATCCAGCGTATTAGATCAAAACGTTATTTTGACCTAATATGCTGTCATTGTCTGAAAACTAAAAATCAAAAGGCAGTTTTAATTCACCGTATTTTTTTACATACCCATTATAAATATACTTAATAATTTCAACCAGGTTTTATCTATTTTATTAATAGTTGGCATATTAATTTGAACAAATGAAATATTTTTTTTTTACATGAACACTCTTTCTTCTCTCAATTGGAACAATTTTTGTCTTGTACTATTTTGTGTGTGTATAAACTCGCAAGATACATGCTAAGTAAGTTAATTTTTACTGTGGTGAGGCTGGGGTTCAAGCTCGTGGAAAGCAGGAAGGTGAAAATCGTTTAGTTTCTTGAATGTTTGAGATATTTACTGTTGTATCCAGTGAGAATTTTCACCAACAGTAGTTAGCTTGACGATCTTGAATCGCTAAAGCAAACAGCCTTCATAAAAAATTTAATTTGCCATCTGTAACGAATGAATGTAATGACGTTCATAGAAGAATACGGTAGGTATTTTATTTAACGTCGTACTGGAGCAATACAACGGGCTATTGACGACGGACCGGGATAAAACCCCAAGAGGACAAGAACACATATTTTTGAACCACGTTCAAATGACGATCTTGAATTGCTAAAGCAAACAGTCTTTATTAAAAATTTAATTTGCCATCTGCAGCGAATGAATTCAACGACGTTCATAGAAGAATACGGTAGGTATTTTATTTAACGTCTTACTGAAGCATTACAACGGGCTATTGACGACGATCCGGGATCACTCCCCAAGAGAAATATCAGAGGACAACACCACATAATTTTGAACCACGGTCAGATGACGAGTTGGCATAACACTTTCCAAAATTTCCATGCCTTCAATGAGAGGTCATTTGAGGCCACGACGGATTTAACACGTATGAGCCCCCTTTTTTCACGACGGTGTTTGGTTGGATTCGAACTCGCAACCTTCCGGTTGCTAATCCGTTACTCCTCCAACCGGGCAACTGCGGCTCTTCTTAAAAAGGTTTCTAAAGGCGCGTATACATTTGCGAGCCGAACTGTTCGCGAGACTCTAGTACTCATAATTGAGACGGGTTTTGGGCGCCGAATGAACGGCTTCTGAACCGCTCTAGGCTATCCGCCTACTGTCGCTTTTTCGACGTACACAGAGGCGTTTAAAGGTGCGTATACATTTCAGAGCCGAACTGATCTTAAGCCTCTCATGTACCGTTCGTTGAAATTATTTGCACAACGAACTTCCAGCAATCCATGGGAAAGGAAGGAACCAGCCGCGAGCCCCCAGGTAGTCATTTGTCAGCCACCGGTGATGACGATGGAGCCTGGAGGTTCGCGACCAAAAAGAAAAGCAAAAACTACTCACGACGCCGTCCCAATATGAACTTCTGAACCGAGAACGCCTCTGTGTTCGTCGAAAAACCGACAGGTACTGGGTCGCCTTGAGTCTTTCGTTTGGCGCCCAAAACCAACGTCCTAATCATGAGATCTAGAGGCTCGCGAATGGTTCGGCTCGCAAATGTATACGTGGCTTTAGAGATAAAAACACAGTTGAAAACGAACTTCTCTAACCTCCTTAACAGAAGTGGTATGCTTTAATCACTTGAGTATTAAGATCCCTCTTTGGTCCGGGGCACATATCCGATCTTTCAACGGGCGGCGCCGCTGCGACACCGAAATTCAACTACGCACACATAACAGTGAAATGACAAAAGAACTCATTTCGCGCCATTTGCGATAGATATTCTATCGAAGAAAACGTGTTTATTTCGCTTACTTGGTGTAAAAAAAGTATATTTTGAAACAAAATAGACGTTACTGAATACAACCATTTATTAATTATTATTCATATTCAATTTATTTGTGAAAGCAAGGTACATCAGACCGGAGAAGCGTGTGTGGCGAGCTGCGGCGCCGTGGGAAACTGCGGTATAAATTGTACGCACGTTGGACGTGCGTCGCCGCAACGGCAACGGAGGCATGTGTGCACTACTCCATTGGATCTAATATATCTCAGACCGCACTCAGCGGCGCCGCACGTTGAAAAACCGGATGTGTGTACAGGGTCTTAGGTTCTCTGAAATACAAATGCTGTATGGAAAGTAAATGAAGTTCGTGCTTTTCATTCCTCAGTCGCGTGCAATAAATTTGCAATCTTGCGAAATCTGCGTATGGGACACCACGACAACAATGACACCATACACACGAAAGGAGCATCTGCACGAAAGCCATTATAGTAAGAGTGACATCATT
Organism: Metellina segmentata; assembly: GCA_947359465.1. Classification (NCBI taxonomy): domain Eukaryota; kingdom Metazoa; phylum Arthropoda; class Arachnida; order Araneae; family Tetragnathidae; genus Metellina; species Metellina segmentata. The sequence continues at coordinate 104,604,225 of OX375877.1, forward strand.
CCAACCGTCTTCCTCTGCTTCTTTGTGAATGAGGAAGAAATTCCTCAAAACTAAAGCTCAACGTGTTGCTGGTTTTCGAGGCTCTTATCTCTCATACGACACAAAACAGACAAAAGATTGGGGAACCTGTGGTTTGAGTATTTTAAATCTTTTCTGCGAGATTCTAACAGTTTCTCTCCAAAACCTTTTCTGCCGACCAACCTGTCTTGTGCCTAAGGTGTTAGACCAGGGCTCGAAATACCCGGGTGCACAGGTGCACTGTGCACATAAATATAAAATTGTGCACCTAATTTTTTCCAGCTTTCTCAGCTTAACGCTAAAAGAAAAGGGAGGGGAACGTGTTTTATGTTATTTTGATGTTTGAACAAAATATTAGTGTCGACCTCTCTCGCTCTAAAGGTACGTAATTAAAATTACTAAATACACGCTATGCGAAAACAAAATCGCTGCGCCGTAACGGGTTTATATAGGAGGAAGGTTTACTTGTAGTGTCACTGCCACCAGAACTTTCCGATGATCGAAACATTTTCCAAATGGCTCTGTTAAAGCAACTGTCGCGACAGCCGTGCGCCGGAGAAGGAAGAATTTAGATGTTTAAATATTTTTATTTGCTATATCAATTACTAACTTATCTAAACATAGTCAACTAATAAAGTAGTTTTATCTCATTATATTAATGCTCTTATATTACGTTTTTTTTTAAATATGCTCCTAAAATATAACCTGTGCACCTAATTTTAAAACTTAGGTGCACAAGGTGCACCTGTATTAAAAAATCTATTTCGAGGCCTGTGTTAGACTATAGATCGGAAGGTTCCTAGTTCGAATACGGGGTCAGTGCATGGATGTTTGTAAGCGTATGGTGCAGAGGCGGCTGATGCACCTTTAATCTGACGTGGCCGAAAGTCCTCACGTTGGGTTGGTGTGGAAGTTTGGAGAGTGAGGTGTCAGCTCAGGTGTTGACCTCGCCATGAGGACGAGGCTTAAAATGACGAGTTGTCCTCGGATTAACCGCCGACCAACCGGTGCCAGCTCAGGTGTTACCTCGTTAACTGACCATGGTTTAAAATTACGTAATGTTGTCATCGGGTATTTGTCTTAGCCGATTGATCACGGACCGTCGTCAATAACCCGTTATGTTGATCTAGTACGATGTTAATTAAAAATTACCAATTACTAAAACCTTTTCTAGGGGACGCGATAGCCCGATTGGAAGACTAACGGATTTGAGAGTTCTAATAAAATCTAAGACCATGGTCTACAAAGGGGGATGGTGCACGTTAAAACTGTTGTGGCCTAAAATGTCCTACCTTTTGCGTGTTGTGGAAGTTCGGAGAGTGAGGCGTCTTGATTTACATATTTTGTTCATATTTTACATATATTTTGTTCTTGAGGGAAAGATGTCATGGGGTTTGAAATGCTACGCGAAATGACTTTGGTATTGCTGGTTGATGGTAGTTGAATTTAAGTCGAACTGGAGCGACAAAACGTACATTTGGATACATCCCAAAGGGAAAGATCTGACTTAACTTTACTTAACTTAACTCCGTCATGGGACACCGACTTTTCGATTGGGTTTACTGTAAACAAAATCTCCCATAGCGTAAAGGTGACCAAATGAGAAAAGGAAAAAATATTTAATGGGATGCAAAGCACAGAAATTACAAGTTAAGAAATGCACACGAAGGTGCTGCTCTAATAAAAGTTAGCTATGAAGTTATAGAGGCAATTAAAGTCTTGTAGTCAAAAAGTGAACCTAAACGGCTTGCTTAAGTTCAAACTCCCTGGAGGCCACAAATCGCACGATTTGTATTATCTTTCCGACAAGAACACCACGGGACTTTGAACCACGATCAGATGACGAGGTCACGCCTGAGCTTGCACTCCACTCTCTAAAGTTTCTCACCACGCCAACGTGAGGATCTTTGAAGCCACGTTAAGTTTAACGTACACCAACACCCTTTGTACACTACGGTCTTTGGTTCGATTCGAACTCTCAGCACTATGTTTGCTAATACATGACTCTACCAACTGGGTTACCGTAGCCCCGACTAATTAAAAAAACATCAGAGGATACAGGCTGCAGCTGGTTACATCAGAGAACAACGCAATGAGAAAAGATGGACATCATAATTCGTCAACAGGCGTAAACGTGCACCTCGTTAAATTTAGTGGTCATTTCAGATTACGGCATTTGGGGAACTGGGCGAAAGAATACAGCCCTAGTGGCAAAAAGGGCATTAAAACAACAAAAAACCTATCAAAGCCCTCTACCTCAAATAATGAATACCCTGAAATTGAGATACATAAAATTATAATTTTCCAAAGCCCCTCAAGATGTTAATTTAATACCTTTAATTCATAAGTTTATAGCAAAAAAAATCGAGTTTGGGCTTTGGGTTGATTACAAATACAACTTGAAAAGTTCTACTACGAAAGTTTTTTTCATTTAATGTTGTCTAATCACATCAAAATAAAATGCTTCTCCTAGAAAAATGCTTTTTTTGACTTATGACTCCAAACTGTGGACTTGTGCCAAACATGTCGCACCAGGGATGCGTTATATGTAAATATCAACTGCAACTTCTTAAAAATCTGCAAAAAGTATATAAAAGTATAAATCTGTAGCTAGCTCAAATTTTCAACAGTATAATTTGCAGCTCATTTTTAGGTAATGTAGTTATTTTAGTTTTTGGGAATATTCTAAAGAGGCATATATCAAGCCTATATATATCACAGATCCTTTTATTTTCTAGTCAAGACACGTTTCAGTCTTACTATAACCACTTCACCAGGCAAAAGAAAAACAAAACGAACAAAAGAGGAACAGATTTCAACGAAATTCTTTTAAATAGTAATCGCTGGTTGAAAGGACTGCGGAGAATTATTATGCAAATAAGTCACTTTCGAAAGGCTATATCTCATTACTTCGAAATGTTTTTGATATAAATTTTCATCTCCATTCGGCCCGTCGATAGGAAACACGTGTTTAGTATGCAGACTAAATACGCCGAGGCATTGTTCGCAGGCTATTGGGCAACTCCAGAAATAGTCATCCGAAACTGCTTCCTGAGATTGTATCGCGATGAAAGCCATTATATCTGCATCTACCTTTTTATTTATTTGTTTACGTTTTTATATCACCAGAATACCCTCACGAGCAACACTTGAAACGTGATTGCCAGTTTGAGCTCCTACGTTGGATGAAAAAAAAAATAAAGATATAGACACCAAGCCCACGTCTATCTTATAAAGTTTCGAAGGAAGGTAGAAGTTGCACAATCCACAATCCTACTCCCGCCTTGGCAAACTTTTATACCCTACCCGAATAGAACGTCACTTTCATTCCATGGCCACACATTCGTCGAACGCCATTCGTCCCTAGGTGCTAACATACTCACACACGCACACATGCATTCATAGACGAACAGGTTTACTTCGCGCTGAACGAAGAACGAAACACCTCCACTCCGCTCAGTATCGCTTTAAACTTCGACCGATTTTCTTGTTTCGAAAGTAGGTAGTGGAATTTTATTCTTGAATCGCGTTGTGTGCGGAAGACCATGATGGCTCCATCAGAAACAAGTGTGCAAACTACAGACACCCAAAAGACTAATACTTCACATTCTGTTGGAGTTAAAGTGACCACGAAAGCCGAATCGACTGGAATCGCCGATAATTTGGAACTAAACCCGTATTATTTCATTACAGTACCGGGAATTCTGAAGATGATTCAGTTGGTATGTATATTCTTTTCTTCCATTTGACATGTCTTTATTTGTTTTTCACTTATTCCCCTTGTTCAGAGTTGAGGTTTTTGAGTCGAATGTTTTTCTGTGGTTCCGCTGTACTGGAAGATTCGGTTTCGGTTTCGATACGGAATTCCCTCACGTATGTAACGGAATTCAGGGTCACAGCATCTCTTGTGGAATTCGCTCGACTTTTCCTTAAGAAACCGGACGCCGCTTAGGCGGTGTTCGCGATGTTTTTAGAATTCCTTTCCACGTTTCAAAATTTTTCTGAAAACGTTTTTTTTTATCCTCACTTACCGCTTGTTTTGTTTCTACTCTGTGAAAAGAAACAAAAAAGTCCATCTTATTCGTGAAAGGGAATGAAAAATGAAATTGTTCCAAATCGTTTCTTGAAGGTTTTTATTATCAACAAGTTTTTAACCTTGTTTATAAAAAATAAGTTTTGATTGCTCACTGTCGGATTTAAGTTTTCTTAGAAAATCCCCTGACTTCACAGCTGGATATTCCAAATCGAATATCCAACGGTGAAAGTTTTTAGGTGTATATAATATTCAAAAAATATTTTAATTGATTTCGTATGAGATAAAATATTTTTTTATAATTTTTATCTATATTATTAAATATATTTTTTTCTTCTCCTTTAATTTTATTTCTAATCCTATAATTTTGTTTCTTATCCTATGATTCTATCCTATGAATTAGTAAACTTAGCTCTGGAAGCATAAACAATGAGTGTTTACCAGATATTGAAGGAGAAATTCTTTCGGGTTTTGTGAATATGCAACAAAAGCTAAGATGCAATAACTTGGAGTTTATTTACTTTATGAAATTTGGGTTTCAATATTATTTTTTCTTCCACCCAAAAGGAGAAAATTAGTAAGGTATTCATATGTTAACTCTTTCTGTTTTTAGCATGCTTTAGTTTGCTGCTCTACGCTGTAATCAGACCATCTAATTACACGAGGTTATTTTAATAGAATAGCAATGTTCCAATAATGTGTGCTGTCAGGTTCTTAATAAAAATGTAAGAAAATAGGTAGATGATAACCAGTGCTCTCTATAGGAATAGGATTTCATTTTTTATGACTTGTATTAGAAAACTAACGTTCCATCTAAACCATTAACACAGGTATCAAATTGCTTAAGAATGCAATCCGACAGTTTAAAGTTTTCTAATGAATACTATTAAGTCTGTTTTTTGGAGTATTAAAAACAATTATATATATTTTTGTTTTTTAAGTACAGTATACATTTCGTTAATGTTTGGCAACCTTTAAAATAAAACTTGATTTTTTTTCCCACTTTTCATGTAGCATAGGTAATGGACAATAATTTATTAGTTGAATACATTAGCCTCTTGATTCCTCATAAGCTCAGTGGATTTTGTGTACATAAATTCCAAGCAACAGAATATATTTTTTCTGTTTATGCATAAATTAGATTTATGCAAAACCGGATGTTGATGTTTATGTATATTCCAAAGGATGACAAAAATAAAAAAATTTAGGAGCCAGGACCCTTGCAATACATGTACAATATTTTTCGAGCGCTGAATATATTGCAAAGCTTGTTAGACATCGCGCTGTAAATAATATGCTATTTGTAGTGTAACTGAGGCAATAAAAAATAACATTTTTATTATCTACATAAGACATTTTGCTCCATTTATGACCATTTATAGCCTAAAAAGTCAATTTAAAAAAATGAAAAATAAACGATTTTTAAAAGAAACAGAAAATATCTAGGCGCCATGAAGATCTGACGCCCGGGATTTATCGTGCCATGCTCAATACTCTCCATAATTTCAATTGCCAATTAAGTGAAATCGGGTTTAAGGAGATTCGGGGGGGGGATTCAGAAGCTGTGATCCTTGACCAGTCGAAGAATTCATTCTCTCCCATCAACAGGAAATAAATGAATCTCTTCAAATGGCCTCACAGAATGCACGAAGCAATGGAATGAACTTCAAGCACTGGCCATTTGATCGAGATAAGCGCTGTTACGTCATTGATTTATACGTAATTACCGAATTTAATGTAAGATCTGGAATCCTTGGATTCGATCTGAGTCTTGGCGAATCGAAGAGCTGTAACAAGGGAAATCATCCTGATCACTGACGGGCATTTTCTTCGTTTGATTGATAGGCATCCTCCCCCACTGTGGCAATAAGTACTAATTCATGTTACCTCTCCGAAAGAAAGGTTCTGCTCTGCTTATATTCTGTCACGTTGGTTTCCCACCTCGTCTTAAAAGAATATCACCTATCTGCTTTTTAAAGTTGGGATTAACGTGTTTCTTTTTCTCCGAGTCAAGGTTAAGTTAAGATTACACAGCATTCAGGTTGTCTCAGTCTTGAATATTTACCGGCGTAGGCGTTGTGCAACCACACGAGTCTAATCTGTGATTAATATACCGAGCTAGACGGAGCTGCGAAAAAGTATCTAATACTTTATAACGCCTAGACCAGGGATGGCCAACCTTTTACATACCATGCGTCAATTGCTTTCACATACGAGTTCAGATACGTCTTAGGATTCCTGAGTTTACTATAATCTAATTTTAGATTTTCCAGACATTCTTTTTTTATTTTTTTTAATGTGTCTGATCCTTTTGTTTGACCATGCAATGGGAAGTTCTTAGACATTAAAATTACAATCAATCCCTCTTACAAAAATTCTTAACTGGGCTACATCACATGTCCCTTGATTCATCCGAAGCTAGAGAAAAGAAAGTACAAGAATGGACAAGGACTTCCAGTTGCTGAGGTAAGTCCCGAGAGACTTCATCGATACATCTGGTAACCGTCTGCCTTGATATAGCAATTTCGTCTCCTTTCCTCTCAATACCTTTATTACCAGGATGGCGTGCAAATATTTGGAGACAAGGCTTACCAATTTCTGAATTCTGAACAATTAAACTGAGAGCACTCTGGTGATCAAAATACGAAGATGGATTCAGTTATGAAACCTACTTCAAACTAATAAGTAGGCGCAAGGATGCAGTGTGCCACTTGTAATCATCCAATGCGCCACAGGTTGGCCACCAATGGCCTAGACCACATCTGTCATTCAACGGACGGTGTGTTTTTGCTGTTTTCTTCACTAATGCATGTCTGCCAACTTTTCCAGAAGTCTTCTGGAAAGAACACTTAATTTTTCAGGAAGGTTAAAATATTTTCCGGCTTTTTCTTTGGGGAGAAAGTGAAGCCAATTTCGACGTTCTGGCGATAAGTCGTGGCAACCGTGAAATAAATTTTGGACTCTGTGGTTGCTAGATTGTCTCAAAAACCTTTATAGAACTCATATTTCAAGAGAAACCTACAAATACCTCCCAAACTCAGAAAAAAAGTTTTTTTGCTCATTTTTGTGCATATTTGACGCTATTTGGAACGGTTTCGCAATTTTATTAAAGTTGTAGTTTTAACGTTTGCATATTTTTAAATGAAAAGTTTTATTTAAATCTGATCCTGATAATAACTCATAATACTTAATCTGATGATACTTAATTATTATAAAACTGATAATACTTAATAATAATAAATCTGATTATACTTTTGGATAAAATACATCCAAGCTGACACACTATATGGACAAATGTATTTGGACACTGCAAATAGTCGGAGGAGGATCCATCTAGTGTGGGGTTCTTTTCCTGGTTAGGTCCATTGTCCTGGTTTCATTGATTTATGTACCTCCTGATACCATGAACGCTTACGTGTGCCTCGACGTTATGGATAAATAAACCTTGCCTACATTATGGCAATTTTACGGCGATGATCGTTGTTTCTTCTAACAGGATCGAGCTCCATGTCATACTGCAAAACGTGTGCTGAACTGTTTCCTGAAAATGAGGCGAATTTGCTTGACTGGCCTGTTTGGTGCTCCGATTGCAATCCAATCGAGCACTTGTGGCACAAACTGGAGCGACAAGTACGACACCGCCACGCACGCCCATCTTCACAACAATCTCTTCTCACAGCCTTTGCAAGAGGCATAGAGAGCTATTTCTGCCTAGACTTACAGAGAACATATGGAAAATATGTCTCGACGTGTTGCAGCTGTAATACAAGTAAAACGATGGCCTACCCGTTATAAAATGGAATAATAAAGCACTTTTCTGAAACACACGCAGTGTCTAAATACTTTTGTCCATATACTGTATAGGATGCAAAATATAGGATATATTTGACCAAATATAGTATATATTTAAGATAGATATATTTGACCAAATATTGGATGTTTTTGACCAAATATTGGATATATTTGACCAAATATAGGATATTTTTGACCAAATATAGGATCTAAAAGCTCATCAAACTTCCTCCAAATTTTCTATATGCTGTTTTATATGAGACTTCTCTTATCGAACTAGTTCAACTTTAGTTTCTTCTTAATCTTTAGTCTTGAGCTTTGAGAGAAGACTTATTTTCACACCTGTTTTGAAAGACTTATGTGGGAATTATTTGAATCTTTGATATCGCTGACGTCATGCTCCTTCCTCGCTCTCCCACACCTGTAGCTTTTGCCAGTTAGAAGTTGAAGTTAGAATCTCGATTTGAATTCGAAAGAACGAACCTAAGCGCTCTTAATTTGATTAATGTTTCGATTCGAATTAATATGTAATCCTTTCTATATCTGTAAATAGTGTAAAAATAGTAATTAAACTTTAATCTAACTGAAGATTCTCTTCTATCGTCATTTTTGTGTTTATAAACTAGATCTAAAATTACCACTGGACCAATTGATCATTGAAATCCCGACATTCTGCGTCAGCTTATACAGCTATTTTTCAGGGCCGTGGCAGCCATGAACGTGGAATTTGCAACAATTGTATCTCATAACTTCCGATTCTGTTGTTGATAAAGAATGCTCAATTGCCTAATGGCTTATAATGTAATTGAATAATCGCCGAAAATTCCTCGCTGGTCGGATACTCGAAGGTCGACGCAGAGGAATTAACCGGTGTGCCTTGTCACCCGGAAATGATTAATTCATAAAAACTGGACCTTTGATTACAAGGATCTGTTAGTGGTAGCATTTATTAAAAAACCTTCGTCGCACCGATGTTTTCATGTGTGTGAAAAATTTTACTTGTGGCGCCAACATGGGGAAATTATTGTAATGGCCGAAACTCAGACACTAATATACTGCGGGAGGGGTAAATTTCTGTGTGATAATCTTTTGGAGAATGTTCTGGATAATGCTATTGACAGTATTCTCCAAGAAGTGAATAATTAATGTCTTGTTAAAGTTATCTATATATTTAACCTCCTCAATTCAGATATATCAAATGTGATACTCATGTTTCAAAATTTTTTCTCATTCCTGTATAAAGATTTGTGTAACTCGTAAAAATTAAATGTAATTTGAATATAATCCTTAAATTCTTAATTTTTGATTTTGTAGTAGATTAAAACTGAGGTATCACTTTGTGATACTTGCCCCCCGCCCAACCAAAATCCCCCCTTTGTAACACAACCCCCCCCCCCAAAAAAAAAATTAGTTTGATTAAACCATATGTTTTTTAAATTTACAATGATAGGAATTGTAAATTATAAACATTAATAAGGAAAATCAGTTGTTAATTTTGTGTCGGGTCGGAGGAGGATAAAAGAGGATGTATGTGTGTACATTCTCTACACAAATCTACACCGTTTGACCAATCCATACCGAATTTAGCACACTTATACTTCATAACACTGCCGAAAACATAGGGTATTTCTTTCCTGTCTTCAGATCAATCTGTAGCCATGAAAATTGGCACTCAGGTTGTCCTAAAAGTGCCCCTCGAAGCCCCAATTTTAAAATCTAAAGTTTGTTTTCCTGCAATAATTGGATACACGTTGGATGGACATGGATAAGGAAACACGTTCCACAGAGTTTGTATATTTGAGTAAACACAGAGAAATATCGCAGTCATGTTTTAGCTGTTGCGATCGTATTTGAAACCTGAGCAACGCTGGGTTATTCATTAAGTAAAATATAAAATGCCTTTCAATTTTTTTTAATCAAAGAATAAATTAATACAAAAATGAAAACAAATTCAATTTTTTTAAATGCAATGCTTCTGAGGTCTTAAATTAGAAACATGGAAAAGAAGTCAACATTTTAGTTGTATTTGTAATCTTCTTTTCAGACATCTTTTCTCGAAGTGAATTATTTACTTCTCTCTGTTATTACGTATATTTAGTAGTTATTAGTAGTTATTTTCCGAGTTCGCTATGAGAGTATCTCTCTCTATTAAAAAAATGTTTACGCCGCAGGATTGAAAACTCGCGTTTTTCGCTCGATTCGTATTCTCGATTCTTTGCTCGGTTGGCGAGCCTAAGCGAGCAGGGGGCGGAGTCCCTTTGTTTTGTAAAAAATTTGAAAGCGCAAACCTCAGTATGCCCACAAACTTTATTGAATTGTAATCATTATGTAAATCAAAGCACATTCATTCACTCAAATGAGAACGTGGGGTACCGTATAACGAGAGACTTATAACTAAAACTAGGAACCGACGTCAAATACTAGACTGGAGATTAAAGGTCGGGGATTGTTTTGGGAATTTGTGTGCGCATGAGCCATATTTGGTCAAGCCGCGTCATAAGATTTAAGGATACTATTCACGAAAATAACCTTTTTGGGGCAAATCGATAGTACACAGAACTGTCTCATCCTTCTCATAGTAAGGAATCTATGTTTGTAAGCAATTTATTTTTTACAAAATTTAATTCTTATGTAGCGTTTTATAGTTTTTAAAAACAAGCCTTTTAAAATTCTAAAATTGCAAACAGCAACATAAATATTTTGGTGAAATTCAAAAATTGCAGGCACAGCTATACTTGAAAATTATTCGTCCAGATAATTTTTCAGAGGGGGCGAAGAGGCATGTAGGTAGGTATTTAATTAACGTCGCACAGGAGCAACACCTCGGGCTATTGGCGATGGTACAGGTAAGTAATTGTATTTAACGTCTTGCTAGAGCAACACACAACGGGTAATTGACGACAGTCCGGAATCAATCCCCTAAGGAAAAAACCCGAGGACAACACCACATCATTTTGAACCTCGGTCAGATGACGAGGCAACATCTGAGCTGGCTCCCCACTCTCCAAACTTCCACACGAACCCAACGTGAGGACTTTCGGCCACAACAGATTTAAGTTGCAAACCTAAGGTCCACACCTTTATGGTGCTCCAGCCGGAATAAACACCATAAGGAATACACACCTTATGCTTTCAAACATCCATGCACTGGCCTGGATTCGAACACGGAACTTTCCTATCTAGAGGATAACACCTTAACCACCAGACCGGATGGTCGGCTGGTGACGGTCCGGGAATAAACTCGAAGATAAAGATCAGAGGACTACACGACATAATTTTAAACCACGGTCAGATGACGAAATCACACTAAACTGGTACCCCTCTCCAAACTACCACACTACGCTAACTTGAGAAGAATTAAGTCCACGGCAGATGTAATGTGCACTACGACAGATTTAACAAACATTAGATCGAGTTTCGAAATCCAACCCGGCTACTTTCGGGGCCGTGCCTAAGATAAGGACTGTCTGTTTTAAGGAAAAGTGTTTAAAGACAGCAGATGTCATCTATATATATAATTCTCTTACGTGGCACGCAAAAAAGACGTTATTTGTTATCGCGTTTCGGCAACATTGTACGATTGTTTGTTAACCACGTAGCCACGCGCCTCAATTGATTTTATAGCGATATCGGATGAAATTTTATTGAAAAGAAAGTTTTAGTCGAGCTGTTGCAGTTTAGAATTAGAAATCAAAGAAAGCGGAGGATCATTTCAGTGCCATTTAAAGAACGGTCCTTTTCAGGGCCAACAACTATAGTTCAATAAGACGCTTGCGCTATAACTTTCGACAACAAACTCAATGAAAAAGTGTGGGTGACTCGAGGGTGCTGGAAATGTATACAAACAACATACTGGGTATTCAATTTCCAAAGCAGCGCTCACATTTCGAATAAAAATTTGCTGAAAGTTTTCATTTGAATTCTGATTCCAGGGTACTGTTTATATTTTCTGTAATATAGCAAATTTAGGTTTGAAAAATATTTTTTTGGAGTATCATATTTTGTAAAATATCCTTTCTGCTAGGACACATGTCTTCATTGATGCGAGCGAAGCGAGCATAGGTTCGCGCAGCGAACCAATGAGGATTGCTTTGCAATCCTCTGGGGGTTGGCGAGCTTTAGCGAGCAGGGGGCTGGCCCCCTAGTTTGAAGTTATTTGTCGTGTTCGCTCGTTAGAAACCCACCTTCTAGTTGGCGAAGAATTCGGTATCTCCTACTAATGATTTGTGTCGTTGGTGAAACTTGAATCGTAACGCATCATGGAACACATTAACAACCGTTTTTTTCCTGATATGTATCGTGTTTCGCTATTGCCGCTTGGATGGGTATCGAATAACGTTACTCAAAAAACAGAAGTGGAACAAATAAAATGATCTCACCTCCTCCTTTTAAGGATTGTGATTTTTTTCCCCCTTTTTTTTTTCTTCTTTGCGGTAAAGAGCATTGATCTCCATTGCAATAGCCGAAAATCTTTTAACTAATTTTAAACCTTTCTTCGATAGAATCGCCATTCACAAATGCACAAATTAGATTTTTAAGTGTGGTTATTTATTGACTTTTTCAATCGTTTACCTTATTTTTAAAACGAACGCCTGTTTTGTTTTTTCAAAATTTAAATGTTGCTTATCATTTTACCCGTTGTTTTTACTGCTCAAAATACAAAAGAAATGACCTGGATCGAATCATTGTATGGATTGTAGGTAAGCGTATGGTGTAGAGGCGGCTGGTGCACCTTAAATCTGTAGTGGCCGAAAGTCCTCTCGTTGGGTCGGAGTGGAAGTTTGGAAAGTGGGGTGCCAGCTCAGGTGTTGCCTCGTCATCTGACCTAGGTTCAAAATTGCGTAGCGTTGTCCTATGATCTGTCACTAAGGTGATTGTTTCCGGATCGTCGTCAATAGCCCGTTGTGTGGCTCTAGTACGACGTTAATTAAAATTACCAAAATACCTCCCAATTTTAATGTTTGGAAAATATTCTCAGAATATTCTCGTTATCGAAGAATACTCTGTTAATTAGCAAAATTTGTCAGATCTCGATGAACGAGATATCTTGTCGAAACTATTGGATGAGTTTAGGTTTCAGTATGACGAACAGACTGATAGTCATGACTTAAATAAATGATGGTAATGGTAATTTTAGTTAACGTCGTACTAGAGCAACACAACGGGCTATTGACGACGGTCTGGGATCAGACCCTTAAGGGAAAGATCCGAGAACAACACCTCGTAATTTTAAAACACGGTCAGTTGACGAAACAACACCTGAGCTGGCACCTCATTCCCCAAACTTCCACGCCAACCCAACGTGAGGACTTTCGGCCACGACAGATTTATGGTGCACCAGCCGCCTCTACACCATACGCTTACAAACATCCATGCCCGAACCCGGATTCCAACCAGGAACCTTCCGATCTAGAGGCTAACACCTTAACCACTATACTGTTGGAATACGCTTACCTCTTTAAATGTGCTATTACATTGGGATTATTGGCATGCACTCCGTTTTAAATTTCCAAACTGACTCGTCTTTAGACAATATTTCGTGTGACATTCCACACGCAGCAACGAGACGGGTTTATTTACCAAAGCCCACCCTCTGTTCAAACGAATGTTGAAAACCAAAAGAAAAGACGCATGTTAATTAAATGCATTCAGCCCTTCTGGTGGCTTATCATCGCGTCTAAAACTGCCCTGCAGTGTCCAGCCTATGATGTAAAAACTGGTTCCAAACAGTTCCTCACTACCCTTGGTGTAAAATGGCAGTTTTATCTCGACGAAATATCTCGTCGTTTGCAGAATTGACAACAACTTCCATGAGATAGCTCTACGAAACCTTCCACGAGAAAACACCGAATTTAACCTCGAACTCCTCGATAGATCTTTGAACCCTTAGGCCCGGTGCACACATCCGGTTTTTCAACGTGCGGCGCCGCTGCCGCATCGCAAGTGCATCCTGAGATACATTAGATCCAATGGAGTAGTGCACACATGCCTCCGGCGCCGCACGTCCAACTTGCGCGCAATTTGTACCGCAGGTCCCTACGGTACCGCAGCTTGCCGCACAGGCGTCTCCGTTCTGAAGTACCTTGTTTTCATTAATAAATGAAATATAAATAATAATTAATAAATGGATGTTTCTAGAAACGTCTATTTTGTTTCAAAATATACTTTTTTTACACCAAGTACGCGAAATAAAGACGTTTTCTTCGAAGAATATTTATTACAAATGGCGCGAAAGGAGTACTTGCGTCATTTCACGGTTATGTGTGCATAATTGTGCTTCGGTGACGCAGCGGCGCCGCACGTTGAAAAACCGGATGTGTGCTCCGGGCCTTAACCCTTCAAGTGGTTTGGACAAGTTATCTTGTCGACAGCACTTGGAGTGTTAAAGGGACCGGGAAAGCAAAATTCGACTAAAAAATCAATTTCTATTTTATTACTCCTTTATATAGTTCAAAATCTCCTCTTTCCAATGATATATCACACTAGGTAATAGAATAAGAGGAAGTTTGAAAATTATGCACGTTTCCAATAAGCACTTCACATCTGACACGGCCTTTCAAATGTAAACAAACCGTTTGTGGAAATTTCTAATCTTTGTTGCTCAACAATGTATATTATATTTTTTACTTTACTTTACTCAAATTATTTTCGATAATCTGGTAACAATAGAGTTAACTGTAATCATTTAGTTTTTTTCTAACTATTTTTATTAATTTTACCATGCGATATAAGTTAGCACTTTCTGAGACATGCCATTTGATCTGTTATGGACTAGCAATAAGGATAAATGTTGGTTTTCTGCACAATATGCAACAATCTGTCTGGGCAGAATATTTTTATTTATTGTCAAGTAACTTAAATCCAAATCACGGTCTTTGTCCAGTTGGGAATGAAAGCTGGTGGAAATTTCAACGTGCTGTAGCTAAAAGTGATGTGTATTACCATGATAAACACACACATATTGCCTTGCCTTATACTGCCTACATTTTGAAGACAATTAAATCAAATTTCAGAGACTTTGCGAATCCAGAATTGTTGAAAAAATGTGTTCACGGAAAGATTCAAAACCCAAATGAATCGGTGAACAATGTGATTTGGACTCGTGTTCCAAAAAATGTGTTTGTAACCATCCAAACTTTAAAACTGGGAGTGTTTGATGCTGTTTCCTGCTGCAACAGTGGAAATATTATAAAGTGCTATACATTATCTAGAGTTAAAATCAATCCAGGCTGCCCTTTTATACAAATTTTTGAGAAAACTGGACTAAGACCGTGTTATCGATGGAGAGCGAAAACTCTCCGAATACAGTAAAAAGGCCCGCCATAGAAAGAAAAGCATAAAAAAAATTGAAGATACATGTATTAAAAATGAAAGAGATCACCCTTTATATAAATCAGGGTTTCATTAAGGTTAGACGTAAAATTATTTATAAAAATTCATTTTAAATGTTTAAATCCATTTTTCTCAAAACTTAGATTTTGAAGTTTCATGACCCATTTTCTCAGAATCTACTGAACATAATGACTTAATATTTTTATGACATATTTGTGTTATATCTCTTAAGATTTTAACACGGGCATTTTTTAATTTTTTGAAAATTGGATTTTTTAGAAATTTAAATGTGTTAAAAAATGCTATCTAAAAAGTGATATTCAGTTAAAAATTTCTATAAAATTAAAATTTTTAAATAAAAAAAAAGTGAGCAGTTAAAGTTTGTATAACATATCAGTTTAACCACCATAAAAATTTTGTGTTGATTACTATTATAGTTATTGAGAAAAAGGGTCTTGAATTTCGTGAATTTAACATGGAGGCGATAGGGCCTTCCCGGTCCCCTTAAGTGTTCAAGGAAAGAACGCAATATTAATAGAGATTCGAACAGTAAATTTAGAACATGCTGTATAATCGCGATATCAATCGCATCCTTTGCCATAAATATTGTGACCCAATTTCTGCTCGTTGCTCAGAAGACCGAGAACCAATATATCAAACTTATCAACTCAAACCTCCATCTTCCTCTACTAAGACACTTAAAATATACTGCTGTGTTCTTGGTTGAAGTTGGTTACTTTCCAAAGGTATCCATACACCCATGTTGACATAGGACGCGCTTACTCTGCGAAATAAAACCCACTAAATTAGGAAACTTTCTCAGGACTAACATTGTACAGCTGCTCTATTTATTGCTTCATTTATCTCGATAAAACAGATATGACACACCCGTATAGTAAATTTAGTGTAGGACACCCGAAGTAAAACATTTAACTGCCGATTACCGAAGAAAATCGATTTTCTAAAAAGCGATCATTCTTGATTTCTTGGAAGCAGGTTGTAAGTTTCTCTTTAAAATTGGGTTCTGAATTCCTAGTTTCCTTAGATTTTAATGTATTATGAAGTTCAATTTTACGTCTGACATTCCACATCAATATCATATTTATTTATAAAAACTGAAAATATGCATTTTACAGTCCCCGGTTTATGACTGATTTCTGATGTTATTCGTATTTTTGAAGATAGTTTAAAAATTATTTCTTTTGTTGAGGTTGCAAACATTTTAGATATTTATGAAAATACAGTCACTAGTTTTGATCATGGTTGTCCAATGTGATAAACACTCTTTTGGCGGAAATACCTAAAGTTAAATGTAGTTTATTTAATCATTACACATAGCCAGACACTGTTTGCAGAGAAAATGTTTCGATATTTATTCAAAATTTGGACATTTATTCAATGTCTGGGTTCACAAACTCATGTCGATTCGTTGATGAACGAAAGGCAATACATAAAACTAAATTATGAACAGTAGCAAAAATGACAATCGTGAACATAGGATATTTTATTTAAGTACCACATCCTTTTCTGATTATCGTATGATTACACTTTGCTTCAATTCCAAAAATGCAGATTATATGGAAATTTTTTTTGTAATTGCTGTAACTATACCATTTATATAACAAACAGGTTATGTAAAGTATGATTTTGCACTTTTATTTACAAAATACACTACCCTACAATAATGGACCGAACAGCAATATGTAGTGGTATAAGGTAAATAATACATTCTTTAATTAAGGGACGATCCCCACTTACTGCAATTACACTAGCAACCCTTCTGTGCATACTTTCCACAAGGTTTTGATACACAGCTAAGGCTATTTGTGTCCATTCCCGCAGAAAGCATGTCGCCAGCTCAGCTGTAGATTTCGGACGTGGTTCCTTTGTCCGTAAGCGTCGCTCTAACGCATTCCACAAATGTTCTATGGGGTTGAGGTCGGGACTCTGAGCAGGCCAGGGAAGACGTTTAACATCCATATCTTGATACCACTACTTGACAGAGGCTGCAACATGACATAGAGCGTTGTCGTTCTAGAAGTAACATTCGTCCATTCCATAAAATTGCCAGAGCGTAGGAAGAACCTGATTACCAAAATGTTCATGCAGGCATCGGCGTTCAATTTACCAGGAACATGCAAAGGTCCCAGGCCATACCACGAAAAACACCCCCAAACAAGTGGTTGGATTTTATGCAAATCCGATGGCGTCCGGTCCATTATTGTAGGGTAGTGTATATCATTTGAACTGAAGAATTAAAACTTTTATCTAAAAATTTGTTTCATGATTTACCAATAAATGTTATTTTGATTAAGAACATTCGCTGGTTGTTAAGCTTTTATTTTATCTTTACTCAAGTGCTATTAAAAGTACTAGTATCCTGTTACTAGTTTAAAAAATTATTAAAATAGTAAAGCCTCTGTTGAGATATTTAACTCCAATGCAAGATCCAACAATAATCACTACAAGGATTAATAATTTTACTGCTTCACATGAGGCAGGAATACGAATTACACCTTTCAGCTTAATACCGATTCTAGAATGCTAGTTCAAATTAAGAATTCTTATTCCGAATATGACTTTTTTCCTTTTACGAAAGTGTTGCCATAGCGACTCCATACCCTGAATACTATGGATAGAATAGCCAGTTATTCCTATTATCTTTTTACTTGTATGTAATGATTCAATGGAGTTGAAAAGGATAATTAAAATCGAATTTATGCATTGAAAAATGCGATACGGAAACTTAAATTCCTCGTCTTTGTATCACTACCTTGTTTCGCTAACTACACTTCTTTGTTTACAAAATACTATGCATTATACAAATTGTTTTATTCAAACAATTATCTGATAAACATGAGACCACTGTAGACAAAACTTTCACTGAACCGTGAGAAAGTCAGCCGTATTTATTTACTTTGCAAAACGAACAGCCAAGCGATTCCAAATTTCAAACGTGGCTCTTATCTCTCTCCAACACTTTTCACTTTTTGTAAGAAACCCTTTATTGTTAGAATAACCCCAATGATGGATTAAATAATAAGGTATAGATACAATTTTCTACGATCGACTGATTGCATGTCCCACTTGGGAGTTCTCGACCTTTTGTGTATCTTCGGTTCGTTTCTTCTACTTCCAATTGTTAGCACCCAAAGCCGTTTGTGAGACACGAATCCCACTCAAAGCACTGCCCTTCGGAAAATAAGGTCTGTCCTACTTGAACTTCGTGGGCTGAAACGAACCTTTGTTTTATGCTGTGCCAATGTTGTTTCAGACACAAAAGCGTAGGACTAGTTATCGAATAAAAAAAAGAAAGAAGAGAGGGGGAGGCGCTTTGTGGCGCATTAGTCAGCTTGTGCAAGTGCTTCCTGCTTTTCGCTTGCTGTGCAAAGAACAACTGATTCCATTTTAGTACATAAAAAGTTCAAGGTGTGAGATATCGTTCATGTGATTCGAAGCTCATTGAAATACGTCTTTGAAGAGAATCCAATTGTCCTATGTGGGGTATGTATGTCGTATATGGCAGGTAGACAATATCCACATTTGGGATCACCTGGCAAGACAAGCTCCAGGGAAATGACGTATCTATATATATAATTATCTTACGTGGCACGCAAAAAAGACGTTATTTGTTATCGCGTTTGGGCAACATTGTACGATTGTTTGTTTACCACGAATTGAATTTATAGCGTTATCGGATGAAATTTTATTGAAAAAAAAAATATTTTTAGTCGAGCTGTTGCAGTTTAGAATTAGAAATCAAAGAAAGCGAAGGATCATTTCAGTGCCATTTAAAAAACGGTCCTTTTCAGGGCCTACAATTATAGTTCAGCAAGACGCTTGCACTATAACTTTCCACAACAAACTCAATGAAAAAGTGTGGGTTACTCGAGAGTGCTGGAAATGTACACAAACAACATACTAGGTATTCAATTTCCAAAGCAGCGCTCACATTTCGACTCAAAATTTGCTCAAAGTTTTCATTTGAATTCTGATTTCAGGGTACTGTTTATATTTTCTGCAATACAGCAAACTTAGATTTGAAAAATATTTTTTTGGAGTATCATATTTTGAAAACAATCCTTTCTGCTAGGACACATGTCTTCATTGATGCGAGCGAAGCAAGTATAGGTTCGCTCAGCGAACCAATGAGGATTGCAAAGCAATCGTCCGGGGGTTGGCGAGCTTTAGCGAGCAGGGGGCGGGCCCCCTAGTTTAGGGAAATGCCCAAAGGGTTTTCGCCCTACCTGAATACTTTTATGGCTTTGAGCAATTGCAAATATATGCTGTGTTTGGGATCGCCTGGCAAAGCAAGATAAGAACCAGGGAAGTGATGTATTTAAGGGAAAGGCCGATAGAGTTCTACTCTCCCTGAATACTTTTAGTGCTTTGAGCAATTGCAAATATATGCTGTGTTTGCGATCACCTGGCAAAGCAAGACAGGCACCGAGGAAATAACGTATTTAAGGGAAAAGCCGATATAGTTTTAACTCTCCCTGAATACTTTTAGTGCTTTAAGAAATTACAAATATATGTTAAAGTTAGTTTAGTAAGCATAAATCGAAGTAAGGTCAATTTCAGTTTTCGATATTCATTTACTTATTTGAAAATCATTTCACGTTCGCATGTTGACCAGTTCTGACCCTTTCACCCCAAAACAACCTAGCATTCTCATGTTTAATCAACTATTGATTCCATTTCCGGTCTGTCCAGACATGAATGCTTGTAATGGTTAAAAACCCATTTCAAACCGTAGGTCCTGGTCTTATATACTCTTGTAGCATCATCATCTGACCATGGATCAAAACTACGAGGCGTTGTCCTCTTATCTTTCTCATTCTGGACGGACCCCAGAGCAATAGCTCGAGCGTTTCTCCAGTGCGACGTAAATTCAACTATCAACCAACATAGTGTAGTGAAAAGTACATTAAACGGGTCAAACCAAGTTTCATCAATGTCGGTTGGTAGGCTTTTATTACACGGATGGCAATTTACACACGGAATAGTTACAGGAATAAAACCAACCCGCCTACTCCTCACAGACTGAGTGGATAAACCCACTCATCCACGGTGGACCCCACCAACTTCAGAATTTTAGATTAAAAGCAAGTTGCATATTAGAACCTCTTCCCAATTTTAGATCTATACCATAAAACACGGTTAGGTACAGCTACACTCTACGTTTATGACTGATGGCAACGGCTTGGCGATTTTTTTGGCGCACTTCTTTAGTCGCCAAGGAAAGAATTATTTCTTAACTCTTTTTCTGTCACAATTTTTTTTCTTTTTACAACACACTTTTTAAGCACATTTCAGAACGTTTTAAAAAGTATATTTTAAAAAAAATTTCACAAAAAGTAGTAAGCTTAATCACATATCAAAACACATTTGTGAACCAGCAGAGAAACTAAGCTACGAATGGTAAGAATACCCTGAAACTTATCAATTACACTAAATACAGTGAGCATGTTGAAAAAGAAAAAGATTTATAAAAGAAAAAATAGCAAGAAATAATACCTGATAACGTCAGAATTCTCTCGTAAAAAAAAATGAAAACGAAAATGGTCAAAAAAACAAAACTCTTAATCCTGTCGTGAAAACTATTATAACAAAATAAAAATTTCACAACTGTCAAAATACAAATGAATGGACCAATGGTATCACAGAAAACGATTTAAAAGGACCAATGCAATAAAATGATATTTTAAAAACAAAATAACCAATGGGAGGAAAGAAAAAATTTCAAACGAATCAATCAAATCAAACGATTTTAACGGATTTTGGAAGAACTTTCTAGAATATTCAAAATGGAAATTGAAAGTTTCCGTTTGCCGAGGTTGCCGTGAAAACCACAACAACAGCAACGAAAGATGGGTTGCCTTAATTTATCGTAACTCACTACTAAAAGTGCGCCAAAAAAATCGCCAAGCCGTTGCCATCACTCATAAACGTAGAGTGTAGCTGTACCCACGGTTATTACTGGAATTGTATGTTTCTCTTGTTCTGAGTGACCGTTCATCAACATTTTATTTTACTTCTAAAGAATGTAGAATTCATGGATCTCTCTTTTCAATTGTCGTAACCTCATGATTATAATCTAGTTTATTACCGATTCATTTTTTTCCCAAAATGAAGCCAAAAATCCCATCCGACTGATCGTCTTGCTTCAAATCACCGAGCAATCTCGCGTGTTACCGACTCCTGGCGTTCAATTGCAAGAAAATTGTCCTCCGCAGACGCGTGTTCCTTTCGATTGCTTTATGGAAATGTGTCTACCGTGGTCGTCTTCAGTGAACAGACCGCCTTGATATCTTCCTACACCGTTTTTATTGCTCCCTTTCATCCAGGTTCATCGAACTGCATAACATAAGGGAAGGTGTCTTTATATGTTGTCTACGCTCCGGTAATCTTATTTGAATGTTTCCTGGCCACAGTGTAAGAAAGGAAACGGAGATGCCAAGGCTGAAGTGGAGTGAAATTTATGGGAAGGATGTTTGATCCCACTTTACAATGGGATATTTTTTTACGGAAAAGTAAATAACAGTAAAACCTGAATCGTAAAGAAAAAAGAGTGAGTTATCACTTACAAAATTCATATCGTGTCAATAAAAAAATTGTAAAGCAAGATAATTTTAAATTAAGTGTTTTCCAAGTTACTATTTTTATTCCAGAATTTCCAGTAAAACAGTAACATAGATATTTAAACGTTCTCTCCGTCTCGATGGTAACTGTTTTTAATATATTTTACCAAAGTGTTTTATTTTACCGAACACGAACAAGATGTTCAGTTTGATTCTTTCACCCTCAAAGTGGCTTCGACGAGATTTCTCGTCCAACCAATTCAAAATCTGATCAATTTACCTGTTGACGATATTAAAATCAGGTCAGTTTTTTTTTTCTAACAACGAGATATCCCGTCCATCAACATCTGCTAATGGTTTTGCTATTGACGAGATACCTCGTCGAGACAATCACCAGGGGGTTAACTTCACTTGTATTAGTGCACGTGAAAAGGCGGTACAACCACCTTAGTCTACGGAAAAGTGCTCACCACTAGCATCATCACCTATGATTGGTCTGCGCGTTTTCCTTTGCGATTCCAATTTTACCACAGCTTTAGCCTTATCTTTACACAACCTGGCGCATTTACTCGGATGCTAAAAGCAACAAAGGACGGTCAGACGCTCGTAATCAATTGCAAAACCAAGTATACGGAAGTACAGCTGTGACATTAATACAGCTGTCATGGTCTCTCGCAATTGGCAATCAGTCTACTGGTGGTAGCACATATTGAATCTAGACATCGCTAAATTCTGGAGGAGAGTAATATGGCAAACTTAGCCTCCACTACAAAAATTAACTTGTAATACAATCTATAAATATAATTATCTTATGTGGCACGCAAAAAAGACGTTATTTGTTATCGCGATTTGGCAACACTGTACGATTGTTTGTTTACCACTAAGCCTCGCGCCTCAATTGAATTCATAGCGTTATAGGATAAAATTTGATTGAAAAATAATTTATGTTAGTCGAGCTGTTGCAGCTTACAAACGACATGCAGGGTATTCGATTTCCAAAATAGCGCACACATTTCGAGTCAAAATTTAATTAAAGTTTTCATTTGAATTCCAAATTGTTCGAGTTCTGATTCCAGAGGTAATGTACAAGTTTTCTGTTGTACAACAAATTTCTATTCATAAATATATTTTTTTGGAATATCATATTTTCTAAATAATGTCTTCATTGATGCGAGCGAAGCGAGCAAGGTTCGTGCTGCGAATCAATGAGGATTGCAAAGCAATCCTCCGGGGGTTGGCGAGAGGTAGCGAGCAGGGGGTGGGCCCCCTAGTAGTATGTATAGCAGTATAACCTAAGTTCGCCATATTACTCTCATGCAGAACTTAGCGATGTCTAGATTCAATATGTGCTACCACCAGTTGACTGATTGCCAATTGCGGGAGACCATGACAGTTGTATTAAGGTCACAGCTGTACTTCCGTATACTTGGTTTTACAATTGATGATTACGACAGTCTTACTGTCCATTGTTGCGTTTAGCATCCGAGTAAATGCGCCAGGCTTTGTAAAGAGAAGGCTATAGCTGTGGTAAAATTGGAATCGCAAAGGAAAACGCGCTTACCAATCATAGGTGATGGCGCTAGTGGTGAAAAATTCTCTGATTGGTCTAATCGTGTCGCCTTGCGTTTCCTATTTGACCGCGGCGAAAGTGACTACCTGGATTAAGTCGTAATGGGACTTAAAACAGTGTCTCTCTTCACAGACGTTAAGAATTTGTGAATCGCATCGGCATTTCGACTATCCATCGTGGATCATCCATCTAAAGTACATGTCGAATGTATTCAGCGCCATCTGGCTTGTTTAAAAAGCGTGTCTTCTAAAAGCATTGAACTTGTTTAAATGCCATGCAATTTTTTTTTAATTGATGAATGAACACCATAAGTGAATAAAAAAAGTTTTAAAATTCCGACTTCTAAAGGTAACATTAGACATAAACAAAAATAATTCAGCATTTCAGTTATCTTCTCTTTTCAACAATTCGCTCCAATCGTGTAATTTGACACTATTTGACAGTTATTTTCGAATTCGTTCAGATAATTCATTTTCGTAATATCCCCAACCAAAATCAGTTTAATGTGTGTGGGTTATATATTATGTATTATATTATATTATATTCAACTACACAAGCAGAAATACGGGGTATGTATTGCTTATCAGATCCCTAGACTTCGCAGTGGTTATGTATTTCTTGTCATATCCCTAGACTTCACCAGTATAATCAGTAATGTTTAAAAAATGAATCAATTTTCAATAAAATCTAACAATTATAATACTTTCTAAAACAGTACTTATGTACCTACATGGTGAGTGATACATAAAATGAACTCCAGGTGCATTTCTATAATCAATAAAATGCGATTTCCTGAAAAATGTAGGGTTGATCCCCCGAACCGTCCCTAATAGCCCGTTGTGTTGCTCCGGTGCGACGTTAATGAAATACCTACCTGAAAAATGAATTTATGAATAGAAAATTCTCGAATATTCTCCCAAATTTGTAATGTTTGGAGAATATTCCCGCGCGTTCTCTGAATATTCTGATATCTCTAATGTTCCGAAATGACTGAAATTCTTCCTGAAACTGAATACTTAATACATAACTCGATCCTAAACCATTACATGCAAGACATATTTCAACTCGCAAACCAACCATTACATTCTCCTACGCGGGGAGCAGAATATTTTCTTTTCGGTCACCGTTAATGAAAGGAGCGCGTCAAATTTAATTGCGTTGCGTGAATACCTTCCATACTGTGAACCGAAAGAAAATGATAAGAAAATGGAAGTTCACTTCGTTTTAAATTCGTATCACGCAGGGGAAGAGGTCTTCGACCTTAGCGGAGTGTTTTTTAACAATTGCGTCAAACGCGCTATTAAATTTTCTGAGGAATTTTTTTGTTTGGCTTCTTGCTGTAATAAAGCTGCTTGAAAGCGCATTTGCCTTGTTTAGAAAGATCGTGTTCTTGTGCATTTGTAGTGCAATTTGGGAAGTAGAAATGGACGCGTTTTGTCAAGCACACGCTTTCGGACAGAATCCATTTTCTTTGTGTGCTGTTGAAAACAAACGTTTAGCTCTGTTTCCCAAAGTGGGCGCTGAAGAACTCTTTGAGCAATGCTGGTTCTTGGTGAAATAGAGGGTGATGGGTAACGCTGAAAGTACATGTCGCCTTAACCTTTTGACTGTGGCTATAGATGTAATTGACACAATTCTGTCTTGGCGCGATGCTTATAACTTCCAAGCTACAACTGCTGTACCGGTCGTAATATAAACTATTTATTTGTGCGATTCTTATAATTGTCAAGGTATAGGCCCGGTGCATACATCCGGTTTTTTAACGTGCGGCACCGAAGCCCAAATATGCACACATAAACGTGAAATGACGCAAATACTCATTTCGGGCCATTTGCGATACATATTCCATCGAAGAAAACGTGTTTATTTCGCTTATTTGCTGTAAAAAAAGTATATTTTGAAACAAAGTAGACGTTACTGGATACGACCATTTTTTAATTATTATTTATATTCCTTTTATTTATGGAAACAAGGTACTTGAGACCGGAGAAGCGTGTGCGGCGAGCTGCGGCGCCGTTGGGAACTGCGGTACAAATTGCACGCAAGTTAGACATGCGTCTCCGTAACGGCATAGGAGGCATGTGTGCACTACTCCATTGGATCTAATGTATCTCAGACCGCACTTGCGTTGCCGCAGCGGCGCCGCACGTTGAAAAACCGGATGTGTGCACCGGGCCATAATTGGCTGCACTGGCCGTAGTCTAAATTCTTTCTTGGTGAGATCATGGAACAACTGCTGTTCCGGCCGTAGTCTTAAGGTTAAACTGTTTTGTCATAATCATGAAAACAAGCATAGGGAAAATGACCTAATATGATATACTTTTTTTCTGTTTGTGACTAGCTAATAAAAAATTTAGCGAACATCTTTTTGATTTTCAACACTCACCAAAGCTGATTTGAAATGGTGGTGGATTTATTTGCAAAATACATTGCAAATGTACGCAAAAATTTTTTAACATTTTTCCAATAAGCTGTTTTGGGAATAGGTTGCCCGATATGAGACATCACGTTTTCTCTACTATTATAAAAGGAAGTGTTTGTTTGTTTCTTGACCGCAAAGTCCTGACGAATCTGACACTTATAGTAATGGTTATTTGGCACGCAGGTAGTCCTAATCTTTTGCAATTTTTGGGTCGCAGCAAATTTTAAAATTTAATCTAGAACATTTTTTAATGAATTTAATAGCTTTTTTCACCGTTCTTTCTTCTTTCAGGAAATGAAGATGCATCAAAATTTAGACTTTTCTCCCTCACGTCACTATTGACGTCAGCCTTTGGAACCATGCCAATATTTTTTTTCTATTTTTTTAAATATATTTTTTCCGTATCGAATGGGAGCGAACAGATTCGAATGACCTTCGTTTAATTCGAGATTCATTCATTTTGATTTCATGGTAAACGGATTCGAGTGAAACAAAAGAAATGATTAGTTATCACTGGCGTTTGTTAGTGCTTTTTTCTATCTCAGAGATCGTTTAAGATAGAATAAAAATTTTAACGGATTTGAAATCTGCGGAAAATTTTACATCAGATAGATACCTTATACGTTTGATTTTCTTTTAATAAATAATTTATCACTTAAATATTTATATAGTTTTTTGGTTTGAGAAGCAGACCAACGCCACGAGTAATGTGACCCCCACGAAAAGAAATGTCAAGGGCAATTCCGTTATGGCTGTTATTCAAGAGGCTACAAATTCGCAAACCAAATGGGAATTCGTGATGGCTTTTATCCAATAGGCTACGAATTCTCATTTGGTTAGAGAAGCAAACCAATAACCCCACAAAAGCAACTAAGCAACTGGCATGGGCAACGCCGGACTAGCCACGCAGTGGCTATTAATATGATACTGTGCATTCACACCGACAAAGAAATACAAGCGTGGCAAAAAATCTATTTAATATAAAACTTATTTTTATGTAAAAATATTACGATTAACTTAACAACTTACCTTATACGTCGAAATACCAGACGAAAAGTAGTCTTCCAAACTCTTAAAAGCGACGTACCACTAAAGGCTGGTATTGAAGTCCGCTATTATATATAGTGTAAAAGGTGATTAAATTTTTGTTAATAGGATTTATCATAATTTTCCAGTTGGATTTCAAGTGTCTACAGTATGACTAAGTTTCTATATTTTAATCAGAGGTAAGGTATGGTAATTTTAATTAACGTTGTACTAGAGCAACACAACAGGCTATTGACGACGGTCCGGGATCAATCCCCTAATGGAAAGATCCTTGGACAATAACTACGTCATTTTGAACTACCATTGTTGTTTGTGTTTAAAACTTTTTGTAACGAATATTAATGCTTTAATGAGGTTATTAATAATAAACTATTATTTTAGAATCTGCAACACATCTGTTTCAAATATATGCAAACTTATATAATTTTAAATTTGATTAATAATATGACGTATCAATAGGTTCGTAAAATACATTTTTAGTGTATACCTGTACGTTGAATGAGGTCGTATCCAATCGAATGCTTAAAACAAATAAGTTACTCCATCTGAAATTGGGGTTATTCGGCAAAACGTTACATTATTTATAAACCCTTATCCTCCGATTTCTTGACTATATACCCCATAGCTCTAACTAATGTTTATGTATTTACACACCATACACTTTATCAAAGGTAACAATGGTCTATTGAGCAGTGATCTCGTTGATGTATCTGATACACATCTGTATAAATGGGATTGGAACCTTAGGGCGGGATGTTTCCAGAGAGTTACGCCCTCTGATTTGTGAGTCAACTCGAACATCTCTGAAGGTCAATGAATAATGAGAAAGTATTGATGGAGTGGTGCAATTAGGTGTCCTACTTAAGGTACGTCTCTAAATTTATCAAGAGCGTTTATACTAAACTGGTAGGACATAACAATAAACTGTATTGTTTGGAATCAGATCCGTATTTTATCTTCTTGTAGTCAGTGGGCATTGTTTTACTTGCTCTCGGTGACAGCATTCAATTCTCCCTGATTAAAGAGGTTTCCCGAGCTCTGTGGGTTTGCCCACTGCGCTACCAACCTGCGTGTTGTAGTTGACTCAGATCCGATACCTTTATGGCTCTTCTGTGCCAGTAAGGGACGAGGTAGCCCACTTACAGGGTTGCCATTGGCGACTATTTCATACTATTTTTAAAATTAGGCGACTATGGCGATTTTTTTCGTCAAAAACAGGCCCAAAAGTGACTATTTAAAAAAACGTGACGACATTTTAAAGTTTTAGACGACTATTTAAAAATGTTGTGCATTAAATCCATTTTTAAATAACTTTGGTAACAAAAATAGCAACAGCGATTTCGAAGGTCACTAGCGAGAAATTGCTTCCAATCCGATATCAAGAAAGTCATACATTTTTTATCATACATTTTCTCAGCCAAATATTTTTTTTGTTTTCATATAAGTTAACAGCATTTAAGTCTTTGTTTTAATTGTACTTTTTATTCACGACAGTTATTTTAAAAGGTCGTATAAAAATTAATTTTTTATGCGGTTATAACGGTTGATTTTTGAAGGTAACAAAGGTTGGCTTAAGAAATCAAAGTTCTGTTTACTGATAATTTACAAACTCATACTTAGCATTATCTAGCTATGTTTCAAAATTTTCTGTACGGCATATATATATGTCCTGTTCTTTTTATCTGTCAGCATATAAGGATAACGGAAAAGACTACTAAATTATCGCTAGGAGAAGACTATTTCGACTACTATTTTCAATTTTCCAGGCTTCTAAAGCAACTATTTACATATATAGTTATGATGGCCACCCAGCACTTGGAAAAGTAAGAGATTAGCAATCGGTAATATTAATTGGTAATTTTTAGTTGACGTCGTTCTCGAGCAACACAGCGGGCTATTGACGACGGTCCGGAATCAGTCCCTTAAGGGAAAGATCCGAGGACAACGCCTCGTAATTTTTAACCACTATCAGAGGACGAGATTAGCAATAGGAGGGTTGAAAGTTCGAAACTAGGTTCAATCAAAGCACTTCGTGTACACGGTGTATGTTGCACGTTAAATCTGTCGTGGCCTCAAAAATTCATCACGTAACCGTGGTTTCGAAGTTTGGGAGTGGGGTGCCAGCTCAGGGATTGATATCGTCATCTGATCCTGGTTCAAAATTCTGTGGTTTGACCTCGGATATTTCCTCTCAGGATTGATCCCGGACCGTCTTCCATAGCCCGTTGTGTTGCTTCAGAGTTGCGTTAATAAATTACCATTATTACCACCTGTGTCAGTAAAATCTTTCTTGTGTGCATGTTCATTTGCTTGATGTTGTATGGCGCATCTAAGTCTAGCTCTTTAACAATAAAACCCAACGAAACCTCTGATTAAAATTTCGGTGTGGAAATTTGGTGAGTGGGGTGCCAGCTCAAGTGTTGCCTCGTCATCTGACCGTCGTTCAAAATTACGTGGTGTTGTCATCGGATATTTCCCTTAGGGAATTGATCCCGGCCCGTCGTCAATAGCTTGTTGTGTTGCTCTAGTACAACTTTAATTAAAATTACCATACCTCACCTCTGATTATAATATAGAAACTTAGTCATACTGTAGACACTTGAATTCTTACTGGAAAATTATGATAAATCCTATCAACAAAAATTTAATTACTTTTTTCACTATACATATTAGCGGACGTGTGTGTGTGTGTGTGTGTGTGTGTGTTTCATTCTTATATTTTCTGTTTTATCACTATTCATTTTGTATTCGAGCATTTGACATTTAAAAAAATTTATCCTTCTAATGCTATTTTGCAAGTGCTTTCACTGTAGCAGCCCTGTGCTGTTATTTCTTGTTTGTAACAATGTGTATTTGACGCTTTCAATGTTAAGGTTTTTTTTATTCTCCTCAGCAGAAGCTCAATTCGTCCAGACTTACCGTGAAATGTCAGGAATTATAATTGAGTTTGTCAGGAACTCTCTTCCATTTTTAAGTCGGATAACCCCTCGTTTAAGCAAAAATGACCATAGAGACACAAAACCAAATCGATATGATCATCAATTCCATTTTGTTTTCATAGTACCGGCAGGTGTTATTAGCCTTTGTGTAGCAGGAAATGATCGGTTTGTTACAACCCAAACCTTATTTGTTCCGGAAGCTTATAATCTTGATCTACTACACATTTTCGAATTCATTAGCATTGAATTATAATTTGGTAAAAAAAATCCTAGATCAAATATTTTTGCAGCTTTTTTTTGGAACATGCTACTTTATCAAAGACAGGCCAGCACGCGTTGCCCGTGACAGTTCTTTTCGCGTCCATAGTGATACTGAAAAAATTAAAAAGAAAAGATAATAATTTTAAGAAGGATTCCCACCTCCATCCGACATGACACAGGAATGTCGCAAATTCGCATAAAATTCGGACTACCTGAGGTATCGATCTGGTGTGAAGTTTTCCGCAGATTTCAAATCCGTTGAATTTTTAACTCTGTCTTTAACGATCGCGAAGATAGAAAACCTCAAACAGTCCTTTTTGTGTTTGCAATGAATATCTTCGTCAGATACGGCCAAATTCGCATTGCGGAAACGTAAGTTACTATTGAAATATTATTTATTTAAAGAAAATCGCACTTAAGGAATTGACCCGGTGCAAAATTTTCTGCAGATTTCAAATCCGTTGAAATTTTGACTCTGTCTTTAACGATTGCGAAGATAGAAAACCTCAAATAGTCCTTTTTGTGTTTGTAATGAATATCTTCGTCAGATGCGACCAAATTCTCATTACGAAAATATAAGTTACTATTGAAAAATTATTTGTTTAAAGAAAATCGCATTTAAGGTATGGACCCGGTGCAAAATGTTCCGCAGACTTCAAATCCGTTGAAATGTTAACTCTATCTTTAACGATCGCAAAGATAGAAACGTGGACTAAAAAATTAAAAAAAGAAATAAACGTCAGTTAAAATTTTTGTATTTGTTTTGTTTCGGTTCGCTGGAAACGTTTGTGCTCGGGAAATGAAAGGAAAAAAATGAATTTAGTATCTGTGATCTTTTTTTTAACACTGTTGCCATTGTAAAAAAAAAAACAAATAATAAATAAATGCCAATAAATTAATTAAAAAATTTTCTTGATTAAATTTTAATTTTAGGTCTTCGCAAAAAATTAGGACTATCTGTGTGCCAAATTTCAGGACTGTACGTGCTATAGATAGTCTGAAAATACACAGACACAAAGACTTCCTTTTAAAATAGTAGGTAGGCAGTAATTAACATCGTACTGGAGCAATGCAACGGGCTATTGATGGCGGTCCGGGATCAATCCCCCAAGGGAACCTTTTGTAATAGTAGAGGATGAGGAGTTACATCTGCAACCTAACCTTCCTGGAGTTTGGCCTTCGCGTCGAAAATTGCTCTTTAGTGACCTGCTTCTTGTTCCAAAACTTGTTCCAAAGTGTCTGGGCTAGGGACAATTTGTATTACCAACTTGGATTTTCATTCCCGTTGGTAGTTTCGTAATTAACGTTGCACTGGAGCAACACAACGGTCAGTTGGCGACGTTCCGGGATCAATACCGACAATGCCTCTTAATTTTGACCCACGGTCAGATGTCCTGAGCTTAGAACCCAGCTTCCAGAACTTCCAGACCACGCAAACGTGAGGACATTTGAGACCACGCGAACGTGAGGACATACATTTGAGACAACGGCTGATTTAACGTGCACTAGCCCCCGTGTACACGACTGGCTTTGGCTGGACCTATTTCGAACTCGCAACCCTCCGGTTGCTAATCCGTAGCTCTTCAAACTGGTCTACCGCGGCCCCGGCTTTGGAAAATACTATAAGGATTATGACAGAGGTTTTATATGCAGCTTAAAAAGTAGTACTTTCAGTATTCAAATTATGCCGAGAACTTTAAATATGTTTTTGCGGTTAGGTGACGGTACTTTCTTGAAGGAAATGGTTTCCAAGAAGTGCAACCATGCAATAATGTAAGTTTTAAATTTTGTAATTCCATACCTTCCATGACGATTTGACATTGAATAGTTGCATAATCAATATAAAGCTCGCGCGTGAACAGCTTTATGGAAAACTGTCTGCGGTTTGTGACCACAAAGGATAAGTTGCCGACGGAATCACGAAGTTTTGTGGAATCTATTACGACGTTTTCTGCGCTACACAGTTTTGTTACCAACGCTAAAACACTGCGCTTAAAATGAAACAACTACACATATATGCTGAGCAAAAAGAATTTAAGTGGGCGAGTTTCATGGAAACAGCGTATTTTAGTCTTGCAAAACACTATTAGGGAGAAAATGCATCGTGAATTCTCCTTAATAGACCCAAAACAATACATTTTATATCGAGCGTGATGTTTTTAGTTATTTATTTTCACGTTTATTCCTTTTCATCGAAATTTACGAACAATGTCTCTAGAAATTCCGTATTTTCCTGTGGGACTAAATATTGTGTCTATTTTTTTAAAGTAAAATCCAACTTGATCTATTAAATGTATGGTAATCGCACTTTTTGTTTCGATGTACTTGTTTTGAATGAGAAAAATTGTTCGATTATGAAATCTACTATGATGGCATATGAAAAGAATTTCTAGTATGAATTACCATTTTTTGCTTTCTTTAGGATAAATCTATTTTTCAAAGTACAGTAGAGTCCCGGTTATCCGAGTTAATGCGGACCAAGACTGACTCGGATAACCGAAAAACTCGGTTAAAGTGAAAATGCTAAATAAAATAAATCGTGTAGGTTTTAATGTATATTTTAACAAATACAGAAGTTATACAGGTACACCACATGCAATTCATATTGTTACGATAATTAAAGAGTTCCAATTTAAAAAGGTTCTTAATTTTTTTTTGTATTATGTTACTTTGGCGTTTTTCTGCAGCATTGTTTCGCCATTTTTTTTAAGACTAGGGGGCTCCGCCCCCCGATCGCTTGCGCTCGCCAACCCCCGGGCATTGTTGCGGAAAACAACACTCCTGTCACAGATGCCAATTGGTTTGCTTCGCAAACAAACATTACTTTCACAGAGTGAAACTATCTGAATAATTCGTATTATGCTGATTTCACTTTCCGGTTCATGACGTCACAGCGAAGGCTTCGCTGCGTCTCGCTTACGCTCGCCTACCCCGGGGATTGCTACGCAATCCGTTTGGTTTGATTTCTCAAACCAATACTTCTTTCGCAAGTGATTTCACTTTTTTTTTTTTTGCTTTAACACTTAATGCACCCTAAACTAATAGCCGCATCAGTAAAAAATCTTCTTCATCTTGTTCCCTGTACAATTTTAAGTAAACATTGTTAATATCCAAACTTTACGATCTGTACTTTGTCGGTAAGCTGTCTTGTGAACAGAGGGAAAAAAGCGAGCCTTTTTCCTCGCCAAATAAAAAGAAATCGTTTTTATGGCAATTGTTGCTACGATAAATTTGATATCTGGCAAACCCGACAGTCAAAAGTGCAACCCACTACTGCTTGCGGAAGCAGCTATGCGAACTGAAAAATACGAAATTTGTGTCACCAACTTTTGATTGCATCGAATTTATTTATGAACCAATTTTAAAAATAATTGTACCGTAAGAAAGAGTACATTCTGAGGTATACTGAATTCTCTCGGGACTTACCTCAGCAACTCGAAGTCCTTGTCCATTCTTGTACTTTCTTTTCTCTAGCTTTGGATGAATCAAGGGACATGTGATGCAGCCCAGTTAAGAATTTTTATAAGAGGGATTTGATTGTAATTTTAATGTCTTTAAGAACTTGCCATTGCATGGTAAAACAAGAAGATCAGACATATTTTTAAAAAATAAAAAAAGCATGCCTAGAAAATCTAAAATTAAGATTATAGTAAACTTAGGAGTCCTAAGGTGTATCTGAACTCGTATGTGAAAGCAATTGACGCATGGTATGTAAAAGGTTGGCCATCCCTGACTTAGATGATGAGTAGGGCAACTTTTTGCAACAAATGCAACTTTTTTTCACACGTTCTACGCTGCATGTAAAGTTCTAAAACCAAAATTCTTCATTCATGGGGGGTATTGTAAGCGAGTTATAACCGCAGCATAAATGCGACTTTCTGCATAAATGCAACTTTTTGCATAAATGCAACCACCTGCAACTTTTTAAAATTTGGCTTAAAATAAATTAATATGAAATTACTATTTCATTTTTTGCCCTCTGAACCAACCCTTTGATCACATGTGTCTGATCTTGCGAATGCCGAAGCATGGCGGATCAAACAAGAAGTTCACGGAAAGAAGTTGTTCGTCTTAACAGACGAAAGTGAAATAAATGTCGAAGAACTTTTAACATATTGTTTGGCACTCTTGATAAACGACTGCAGAGTTTGTGAGGTGAATGTCGATCATCAATATGTTGTTCGCCTGGTAGAGGACGTTTTAAAAATCTCTGTATGTTGAGCCAAAGTATTTGGCGCTTTTGCTATCCGATACAGCACATTATACGACTGCGACAGTTTTTCACTGTAATAGAAATTACTGGCCAAGGATCGGCCCTTCAACGTTCTTCTGTATTTCAGTATGTATTATAACACTATTAGGGGGCCAGCCCCCTGCTCGCTAAAGCTCGCCAACCCCCGGAGGGTTGCTTTGCAATCCTCATTGGTTCGCTGAGCGAACCTATGCTCGCTTCGCTCGCATCAATGAAGACATGTGTCCTAGCAGAAAGGATTGTTTACAAAATACGATATTCCAAAAAAATATTTTTCAAATCTGAATTTGGTATATTACAGAAAAGATATACAGGGTGGTCCCGAATTCATGGTACAAACTTTAATGGTAAGTACAGGACATTGTAACAATGATTTATTGTATAGGAATGTATAGTCGCAAGTGACGCGGTGAGGCGAAAACAGGGGAAATAACGGCCGAAAGGAAAAACAAAGATTTTATTGAAAGCGTTGTTGACAAGTGTCATGTTTACAGTAATTGTTCAAAATTGCGTCCACCAGTATCGATACATGCTTGACAGCGTCGGTGGAGCGATTGGCGTACACGTTCAAAGATGCCTGGTATTTCACGCACACCTGCAGCAGCTACAGATAAGCGAGCGACGAGATCCTCATCTGAGTCAACTGGAGTCTCATAAACAAGATGCTTTAGATGTCCCCATAAAAAGTAATCGAGGCTCGATAAATCGGGAGATCGGGGTGGCCAAGGGACTGGTCCACCACGCCCAATCCATCGAGTACCAAACGTGGCATTCAGGTAATTCCGTACATCAATGCTGAAGTGTGCTGGCGCCCCATCGTGCTGAAACCACATGCGGTTACGAATGGCGATCGGAACATCATGCAGCAGTTGTGGTAACACTTCTTTCAGAAAAATAAGATAGCTTCCGCCAGTGAGCCGCGTGGGTAGTAAGTATGGGCCAATCAAAAAGTCGTTCACAATACCAGCCCACACATTAATACTGAAACGTTGTTGAAACGCATGTCGACGCGTTGCATGTGGATTATCGGTTGCCCACACATGGGAATTGTGCGCATTAAAGACACCCTCGCGTGAAAATGTCGCTTCATCTGTAAATAGCACATAATCTACGAAATCCGGCTGCAACGCACATTGCTGCATCACCCACAGGCAGAAGTTCACGCGGCGAGGATAATCTGCCGGATTCAATGCTTGTACTTTCTGAAAATGGAAGGGGTGTAAGCGATTTTCGTTTAACACTCTGCATACAGTCTGATGACTCACACCTACGTCACGCGCAACAGTTCTTGTGCTTGACTCGGGTCTATCAGCCACAATGTTCAAGATGCTTTCTTCCAGCCTTGGAGTGCGTACAGCTCTTACTCGACCAGCGCCATGTCTGTTGACGTCGAACGCACCTGTTTCACAAAGTTGACGATGTAACCGTTGAAAAATTCTATGATCCGGCATTCGTCGATCAGGATACTCCGCGCGATACATTCGTAACGCAGCTCTGCCGTTACCATTTGCACGGCCGTACATGTAATGCATGTCTGCTTTTTCTGCATACGTAAAGTCACCCATCGTCTACGGCAGCACAATTGTGAATGGCGCTTTTCCCTACTGCGATGCATCATGTTCAACAGCGGCTAGACATCTACTGCCCTCTACCGGCAATGATACCAACCGATCACTCCATTTCTCTTTCCTTTTATTTCCCCTGTTTACGCCTCACCGCGTCACTTGCGACTATACATTCCTATACAATA
Source organism: Metellina segmentata (assembly GCA_947359465.1). NCBI lineage: Eukaryota > Metazoa > Arthropoda > Arachnida > Araneae > Tetragnathidae > Metellina > Metellina segmentata. Next base: position 104,640,222 of record OX375877.1, read on the forward strand.
AATTATTGTTACAATGTCCTGTACCTACCATTAAAGTTTGTACCATGAATTCGGGACCACCCTGTATACAGTACCTATGGAATGGGTACTTGCGTCATTTCATGGTTATGTGTGCATAGTTGGGCTTCGGTGCCGCACGTTGAAATACCGTATGTATGCACCGGGCATAATAGTTAGAAAGAGACATCGAAGCAGACTAGCGTAAGAAAGTTACGAACAGCGTAAACACTCAGAGGAAACTAACTCACTGCATATCATAAATAATTACATCAGACAAATGAACTGATAAGAATACGTTCACAGGAAACAATAATGTAAACTGTCGAAGGAAACATGCAACAGATTCTGTTAGATTCGATTCCAACCTGGGTGTATGTTCTGGGTAAGTAAAAGTTACCTTGTGTGCATGTCCATTACATGACATTGTTTGTGTTTGTCACTGCTTGGCCAAATATGGACCTTGCGCCACAAAACCAAAAAACAACCGACCGATAAGTAGCATGCGTAAAAATTGGTATCGCAACAGTTTACCTGTTTACTCGTTAAAGTAGATCTCCTTTTTCTACACTTTTATGATGAAACATTTGGAAATCACTAACCATCGTGAAGAGCGAATACTCAAATAACCTTTTTGTTCTTTAAGTTTTCGGATTCGAGGTATCAGTGTATTCGATGTTGCTACGATACATCCTTTAACCTTGTTTTAATCCTACGTTGTCGCAGTAGTCGTGGCAGGTGCACGGTGACTTTCTTTTCAATATTACGCAAATAGGAGACGTGGAAGTCCTAAATCTCTCCCCACAGTGTTGAATGTGACAGGTCATAACACACAGCGCTCTGCGAAATAACAATTATTTAAACTCCAAGTCATATTCTAACTATCGTTTAATGATATTGTGACGTATGAATGTGCGTGCATTTCGGCAACATTAATTAAAAATTCCATACCATATTTTAATGAACAGTATGCAGTAGATATTTATAGATGTGCAGTCGCGGAAAAAAGAAACGAACCACCCACTTTATTTCCAGCACTATTCATAGTAGAAAAAAAATTGAAGACATCATTCAATCGGGAGTAACGTCCTGTACAAATTCAAATGCAAAAAAACTTGCTTAAGGGGACATCTTCCTATCAACTTTTGTACTAAGAACAAAATTTTTAATAGAAACGAAATGTTTTAATGCTTTAATCACATTCTGCATCATTAAATTAGATTAAATATGAAATTTCATGATTTGATTATATATTTACAACAGGAGATATTCAATGTTAAAGTTGCTGTCAATTTCAAGAACCATCTTCTCACATTAAAAATCTCCTATTCGTAGATCGAGATTTATTATAGATATAGCCTCTGTGGATATAGCTACCCGATTTTCAAGCTATTTCAAATGTATTTGTAGGCGAGTGCAAACGATCAGCACATTATTATATTTATTATGTAAGTGTAGAGGATTCGAGAATTTTCTTGTTATATTTACTATACAAGTGCAAACGATCCAAGAATTTTTTACGAGGTTTGTCAGACGTTTTTAAAATTTTTGTATGTCCCGTAAAATTGACATAATGAGGAAAATTTAATGTAACGCAAAAACTAACCATTGGAATGAGCTTAAATTTTGCTTGTTCATATTAGAATTCCTTCAAAATATCGTAAGGTTCCAATTCATATTTTTTTTTCAAAAATAAATTTAATAATTATTATTTTATATTAATTCATTATAAAATATTAAGTGTATTTTGTTTTCTTTGTTTAACAGTAACATGGTTCAAAAGATCAGGGCTTTTGAAATATTATTTAGAAAGTTATCCATAAAAGTCTAAGAAACTGATTTAACATTAGGAGCTCCAATCTTTCTCTACTCGTAACTTCGAAACGGTAAGACCTAATGACATGCAAATTTGGTATATGAAGTTAAATTTTGATATATATTAGAAATTGTGTGTTGAAATAGGGGGTTGTGATGTTAGAAATTATTAAGTTCGTGCTCAATTTAATATGAAGACGGCCCCTTATACATTTGAATTTATCGACGTTAGTTCCAGGCAAACTCCATTATTGAATTTCCTCAACTGTTAAAATTGCTCGAATAAAGAAGGGTGGTAGATTGTATTTTTTGCGCGACTGTACATTAGACAGTGGTCCCATTTGATCTGTTGAAAAAATCTTCGCATCGACTTAAGCTCAATGCCTTATTTCATTTAAATCCGAAAAACAAGCTAGTTTTAGCATTCTCTCTTTACAATGGTTCAGTGCTACCTTTAACAGTACTGTCAAGATACCCCAACATTTACAGATGCATGTGGCTGGTTTTGGCTGAAGAAACGGTTTTATTCGTAGGTACAGTAGAAACTGGAAAACCTTCAAAACAATGAGTAATAACGATTTAAAAATTTCGCCAATGCAAAAATGCTTTTCAATTGCCATTTCGATGAAGCAAGACATCCACCCTCATTAAGAGTGAAAAGTCACAGGCAACATTTAAAATGTGTTATAGAATAATGTTGCCATACAATACTTTTTTACTAAGCCTTAGGCCGGTTGTAAAGATGTGGAAGAACCATGAGGGGGAAGGGTTGAAATATAAGTATACTGAACATTGTTATCGAGAGGAGTTTAAAAAAGTATGAACAACATATCGGCTAGTAGTCACTAGGGATGCGACATCGATGTCAATGTTTTCAAAACATTGATGTTTTATAAAAAACATTTTTTTTTATGTTTTGTTTATAAAACATGTTTTATAAACAAACAAAGTTTTACATCTGTTTATCTAAAGTACAGTGTTTACCGTAATATAGACTGGGCAGGTGGAAAGGTAGATAGTCGATTAACTTCGTACTGGAGCAACACATTGGACTATTGGCTTCAATCCGGAATTAATCCCTAAGGGCTAATTTGGAACCATCGTCAGAGGACGAGATCAACACCTTAGCTGGCATCCCCCTCTCTTAATTTTGACACCACGTCAACGTAAGGACATTTGAGGCCACATTTGAGGTTTTAACGTACACTAGCCCTCGCATACCCGACGGTCTTTGGTTGAATCGCGTTTCAAACTAGCAACCATCTGGTTTCTAATCCGTTTCTCTTCCAACTAAGCTACCGTGTCCCTTTATAGAATAGGCATTGTTTTTCTGCATAACAATTATGTTTGGAAAAAACCCTTTCGTTTCAACTCTAAGCAAGGGGCACAAAAAGTTCTAAACGTCATCTCAAAGTGTTGAATGTAATATAGTTCAACACAATACCACGGCGTTTTCAGCGTATGAAATCTCGAGTTTACTCCATAGTAGAGCACTAAAAACTGAAGCAACAATAGACCAACTGTGAAGGAAGGGTTTTTGTCAACTGCTTCAAACAATTTCGTCGTAAAAGTTGTCAAGCACCGACATGCGAGCGCACGCGAACTATACATCACCACCTAAAGCGCGAGAAATTTATGATGATGCGTGCCTTCTTTTTTAAGAGTCCTTAAAAAAACAAAAATGGTTATTAATCTTTTTTTTTCTTGTTGGCTCACAGAAGAATTTGTGGCTTCTATATTAGATTTTTTTGTTCTTTTTCTTTACATTCATAAACCTTCGAGGTGGAATGCAGGTGCGATTGTGTAATGTGCCAGTGTCTTTGGAAATCTTTTCGATTTGCTAGAATTTTCAAGGTTCCATGTACGATGTTAAGGACTGTTCGATGAATTCATTCTATTATATCTTATTTGTACGTTGCTCTTAAATAATTCACTAACTCATTGTCACTGGAAAATAACCTTCCATTGAATTGTCTAACAAGCATTTAAAGGAACAATAAATACTTGTAATTTAAAGAAAGGAGATTTCATGTGATCGAAGTGGATGAACTCCATAATATACTATAAACGGGAACTCTCTTATGCTTATTGGACAAAATTTTCTTTCTTGCTTTTCATTTATTGAATATTGGAAGAACTCTGAAAGGAATTTAAAGTAAATTATAAGAATGATAATTTAGAACTAGGGGGGCCCGCCCCCTGATCACTAACGCTCGCCAACCCCCGGAGGATTGCTTTGCAATCCTCATTTTGGTTCGCTGCGCGAATCTATGCTCGCTTCGATCGCATTAATGAAGACATGTGTCCTAGCAGAAGGGATTGTTTACAAAATATGATATTCCAAAAAAAAAATATTTTTCAAATCTAAATTTTTTGCAGTTTTTCAGAAAGGATGTATACAGTACCTCTGAAATCAAAATTCAAATGAAAACTTCGAGCAAATTTTGACTCGAAATGTGAGCGCTGATTTGGAAATTGAATACCCAGCATGTTGTTTGTGTGTACATGTACCCCTGCAGTCGAGCCACCCACGCTTTTTCATTGAGTTTGTTGTCGAAAGTTGTAGTGCAAGCGTCTTGTTGAACTATAATTATTGGCCCTGAAAAGGGCCTTTTTTTAAATGGCTCTGAAAAGATCCTCCGCTTTCTTTGATTTCTATTATTAACTGCAACAGCTCGACTAAAATTCTATTTTTTTTTTCAATAAAATTTCATCCGATAACGCTATACCAGATTGCAACGTTTCTTGGCACAGACGCCCCGCCCTCGCGGAGGGGTAAAGTGAGTGATCCGTCTCCTGTTGGGTTACATGGAGAGGTTTCGAGGAGACGTCACACTTCCGAGCTTCCAACTTGGCGCATTAATCTAATTTGGCCTTAAATTTAGCACGTAAATGTTTTGACAGCTTGCCTGTCAGTTGATATAAGATAAAAGCATAATTATAGTAGTTTTAAGACATTTTTATACAGTTAGTAATAGATAATATCGAAATATATTTTTTGAATTTGCAATGGTATTTGTTTAAGTTATTGCTACCTAAAAATTTTCAAAAAGAAGTATCTCAGGTAGCAAATGAAATTTTTAAGGTTGTCATTGAAAAATATGTATGAGGTGTGCCCCAGCGTGTTATATTACTGTTCGAAAGAATATAATAGAATTTACCGCAATAAATACTTGCCTGAAATTTAAAAGAAGATTGTACTTCAATTAGTTAAAACTTATATTGTAATATAAGTTTTATAGTATCCTTAAAGTTGTGATTTTTCCAAAATGCTGCAATTTTGAGCTGTCTCTTCTTGCCGGGGTGCGATATGTCGGTCAATATTGCCCAGCGTAAAAATGACCTCCTGGCAATAATACTAAATATCGGTTTTCGACATTGATAAATATTTTTTTTCTGACATTGCTTTATGAGTTTTAGGTCATTGCTCAATATTAGCATTACGATACTGCTCGATCATTAAAATTTTTTCATAATACAATAACAAATCATAACAAATAATAACAAATTTTAACATTACTCAATATCTGCTTCACAATATTGAGTTAATTTCATTCAATATTAATCAATATACTTCTTATGGCTAATGTGATTGTTTATTTAGAGGGTACACAAGATTACAGCAATCTTAAATTTTAAGAATTCTAAAAATATTACTCATTAAAAATATAATCTATATAAATAAGAATGGAGTGTTTGTTTGTACATTCAATATTTTCGACCCATTTCAAGTTTTCTATCCGTTTTGGACCCTTCTGATGCCGAATCCGCCTTTTTCTCGTTTGGTGTCTGTCTGTCTGTCTGTCTGTATGTTGTGCCCTATACACGTCCACGCGGTTTAAGATATTTTCATGGAAATTTGCGTACAGTGAGTACTTATCTTCATTTAGTGAGTGGCATTGGTTGCGAAAGTCTGTCTGTCTGTCTTTCTGTTCTATGCTCGATTTTGTGTTTGTGTGTTTGTGTAGACATCACATGAATTGTATTCCAGATATTTAATTACAATGTGTTTTATTTAATACATTATTTATTAATTTAGTGAATGCAATATTAAACATTTTTTTATTGTTATATTTAGAAGAGTTTCATGCTAAAACACCTGAGTAAGTATACTTAAATCATCCACAATTTGATAGTTTTCGAAAAATTGGAATGTAGTTTGAGTATTACGATTACTTTTATTTGCTTTACCAGTAATGCTGAAAACCAATTATTTTTCAAAAAAAAATTTTTATGGTGAAATTTTAGCTCTGATACTTCATTTATTTCGAGTCTTATTTTTATTCTTTGCGCAATGAAAACGATTTCCGAATATTTGGGACAGACGATATTTTTCAACGAAACGAGAATGAACAAGATCGCGCGAGCAGAGATATTTTTTCTGATTCTTTCGCTCTGAATTAATTTCACATTTCTAAATTTTGTACACTTTTAGTTGTAAGTTGTGGCAACTGTGCGAGATCAAGAGATAAAATTGAATCACAAATTAATATCTTTAGAACAATTTTTTGCGACATGTTTTATTTTGTTTTATTTCGCTGTTTCCTGTTTTAAATATTTATTATTTTAATACATGTGTTTTCCTTCTCATCACACGCAACAGAACCACAAAGTATTAAACTTAAAAATGTTAGGTAAGTCAGTATAAATTTTCAGTAAATTTTAAGTGTAGTTATGCCATTATTGAAAGAATAATGCCGTTATTTGAAGAATAATGCCGTTATTTAAAGAATAATACCGTTATTGAAAGAATAATAATGTTTAAAAATCCAAACTAGAACTTTTTCCAACATTAAAAAATTCGTTGTAATAATGACAGGAGAAGATTGCAAAATTTCACAATGTCGCATACCGGAGGCAAGAGTGCCACAAGTAAAAAAATATTGTTTTGTTGACTATGAGTGCGAGAGCACTCGCCGTAAATCGTAATTTTAATTAATTGAGTTGAACATGAAAATAACTTAAGAAAGGGAATTCCAAATCTCCCTCAAAATCGTCTTTTATAGTAGTAACCTTAGTATCACCTTTCGTCATTTTGTAGCTTTGTCATACAGCAATTGTGCGATGTATATGAAATGTATAACATGAATGGATATGCATGTGTAGGATTTGTGTCCAAAGTAAGTTGTAGAAAATATAAAGATGGCGAAAGGTGTTAAAATAAATTTTTATTCTACAAAAAACGTTAGTCATTATATATTTTGATTATCTCTTCAATCTAGAGTAAACCAATTCAAACCGAGTAAGGTCGGGTATTTTGCTAGTAGTTTATAAAATTGAAGAGAACATGTAATTTTTTTTTAACTTTTAATTATAAAACTATATTTATAACAATTTTTGTTAGTAATGTACGTAAATATTTTTTTAATGATTATTGTTTAACATTACTACAAACTTTTAATAGAATAAAAAATGTAATAACTTTGTAAAATAAATAGAATAACCTTGAGTGTCCTCTAAATAAATCATCACATATTCCATAAATAGGATATGAACCTCCTTAAAAACCCTTATAGGAAGGTTGTACTCTTCGCAATTTTATAAATTCATGATATACATAAAATTCAGCGAAATTTAATTAGAATCCGGAGTTAATTCCATAATTAATCACAAAATACACAAATGTAGATTCAAATTCTAACAACAAATGCAACGCACGTAAGCTGAAAGATAAGTAAATACTAAATATCTGCCAATGTCGCCAACACGAATCGAGAGCGCGCGAAAAATGCTGGTTGGCTCTTATTGGCTTGGCGCGCGATTCTAAATGAAATTACTACGCTCCACGTAAAAGGCAAAATATTCAATATTTCACGCTAATTACGACAAAAAATCATTATATATGTGTGGGGTTAACAAATTAATCACATTTATAAGTTGCAGTGCCTCATTGCACTCAAATATCGGACAAGGCGCTGGGAACTATTTGTTTCGTTTGCTCTCAGCGTATTCCTATTGTGCCAAGTAAGCCTGTAACTTAGTCTATAAATGCAATTGAAGCGCGAGGTTTCGCGATAAACAAACAATCGTACAATGTTGCCAAAATGCTATATCAAATAACGTCTTTTTTGCGTGCCACGTAAGAGAATTATATATATAGATTGCCATTTTCAGAATACTTATGGTTCATCAAATTCGATGGTATGGAAATATCTATAAAATTAATTAAATGAGGGAAATTTTTAAAGGTAAGCAAGAATGAATTGGTCAGAAAAATTTATATACATTTTATTGACATTTTAATTAGTGAGTAGATTACTATCACTTATGAATCGAAATTAACTATAATTATTTAAATTGATTTTTTAAGAATTAGCATGTTTTAAGAATAGCATAAGAATTTTATACATATCCAACTCATTTCTTTGGTATTTGTACAGGTAAAGTACTCTTCTTCATTCCTTTGTAACAGTAACTAATCCTTATTTTTCATTACAAAGGAAAGGGTTACCTATACATTTATTTAACATTTATTAACTTAAGATTTGTCTGGGATTTTATTCTAACCTTAGTAACAGTGTTGTACTCAGCATAAGGTATGACGTCAATAATTATGATGGTAGCACAAATTCCTAGTTACAGGTAAAACTAAAAAAAATATTTAAAAAAAACGGATGTGGTTGGGTGCATGTGAGAGTGTGTATTCTCTTTTCAAATCTACACCGTTTGACCAATCCACACCAAATTTGGTACACTTATGCTTTAGAACACTGCGGAAAACATGTGCTATTTCTTCTGTAGCACTTATGACCAGGAAAATTGGCACACAGGTAGTCCTAAAAGTGCCACTCGAAACCTCTATTTTAAAATCTAAGTTTGTTTTCCTGCAATAAGTGAATATTAACAAGGAAACACGTTCTACAGAAAACAACACGGTAGAGTCGCGGTCATACTATTTAAGCACTACTAAATTTAATAAATCATTATCGTCTTTTATCAATATGTTTCAAATATCTTTTTCGGATTGCTCTATTTCAGCTTAGAAAGTCGAAATTTGACACTTAGCACATCTTTCGTTTTTCAGAATTCTGCATTTTTTCATCGGAATTTCATTCATGTTTTTATACATCTTAGTCTTTGCACATTGCATTGGAGAAGCTATGAAAAAGTTAAACCGAAGTTAAAAAGTATTTTCCTTACAACTTAAATGATTGCATTTTTCTATGTAAGAAAAGTGATTATTCTAATTCACTTTTCAATCAACATTTAACCATTTCAACATGAGCAACGCCGGGTTATTCAGCTAGATATTGAATGAAACAAAAGTATCTCTCCAGAATGATTGCATGTATATACTCCACTCTCGTTGGAAAATATTTGCATTCAATGTGTGTTGCATTGCATTTTTAGCATGGTGTCCGAGTGAGTTAGCAAATGAATCTCACAGAAGCCAATGAGGTCAAAGTCCAGAAAACAAAAATTGAGAACATTAGTGTTTTTTAATACATTGGTTTTTAAAATTTTTGGAAGGGGTTCTAGGACACAAAAATCGTCAAATTTTCGAATTTTTTTTTTATTAAAAAAAATTCTGTGTTTTTTTGTTTTAAATGATGTTTGCAGCATGTTTCTATCTTAATTAGAACTAGAGATATAATTATTTTTGTGGTTCGAAGTTTTGAAAATCTAACACTCTTGACAGTTGTCATGGCAACAACATCTATGAAAGACGTTATTTAAGTCTACGTAGACCTTTAAACTATATAGAAAAAAGGTAGAACTTACAAAAATCAAATTAAACCAAAGATTTAAGAGGAAAGAAGGAGTTGGATATTCATCTAGGTGTTTTTTAAGGTATTTAAGCATTTTATTATCTCTAAATCGGTCTTTAAAACTTTAAATGCGTTTTTCTCCATGATACATTTTTTCAAGATTTCCTGTATTCATATTGCTATAAGTCAAGAACCGATAAAGTTTAAGGGTTGAAATTTGGAATATATCTTTTTCAATCATTATACTTTAATTTTGATTCAGCAAATTTAAAATAAATGTTTACTTTTAAAAATATGATTTAAAAAAAAAAACACCTTAAAATTTTCAAAAATTTTCATTCAAATATATTTCATTTTTTATTGAATTAATATTTTTTAAATTGATGAATCAAAATTAAAGTTAATACATTTGTGAATAATTTACTGCAAGAATTTTGAAAATTGATCAAGAATATTTTGAGTTTTAGCAATTTAAAATGGCCCTTCTTTTTTACAAAATATTTTAATTTAAAATTTTTAAAAAACTTTTGGAAAATTTTTGTGTTGTGATTTTACTTATTTGTTAAATGGGTAATCAGTACAAAAAAAAATTCTAAATTAATTAATAACATTTTTTTTTTTCAATGTGCCCCGGACCCTTTTAATTTGATTATAAAAGCATATAAAGTCTTTTTCCAAAGGGTAGGCTCTGCAATAAAACAAGATACGTACAGGTTGGGCAAATAAAAACGTAAGAAATTTATGGTAAAATAGATTGTTCGAGTTTGTCATGTGTTTCATCAGTTCATGGTGTAATATATGAAAGCGTTCTTAAATGCAACTTCAGAACTGGTGAAACGGAGGTCACATGACGGATTATTTTCTGATTTACCCTTTTTTTCCAAAGAATTGTTTTCGAACTTGGCCGATATTTGTCTTAAATCGATGTTTTAACGTTGTCTATGCTTTATTTTTGATTGAAAAAAACACCATAGTAAAAGTTAAGAAAAATAACCGTGCAACTAAGTAGTTGTCAGTAATGGCGATATCTGTCCCATCAGAAAGAGTTCTTTCCCTTACTGGTGAAAAAAGAAGTCGGCTTAAGGTGGAGAAAGTAAACAACTTCGTTTTTTACAAACTGTAAATAACAACTATTGGGGCCTATAATAATTATAGGCTCTAATATTTTTTATTTACAGTAAATAACAAAATACGTTTGTTGAGTTTAATAATAACTAACAATAATCATCATTATTATGTACCTACTTAATTATACTTATAAACAGTAGTACCTATGTCAAATTGTTGTAAATATTACTTTCTTTTATACTATTCAATTTGAAAATAAAATATTTGTTAATTGTTCTTATTAATATTTTTTGACTTTGTTTCGAAAGTTTAAAAAATGTATTTGTAAACTAATATACACGGCAAATGACAAATTAAATCTTCCCCCGACGAACGTTAATGTTTGAGGGTGCTAAACCAGTTTTAAGAAATGGGGGGGGGGTATTAAATACACTGATGTTTAAAACCATCCTTGTTTAAAAACATCTATGTTTAAAAATATCGATGTTGAAAACATCGATAATTAAAAACATCGATATTGGAAAACATCGATGTTGAAAAACATCGATGTTTTTTGGGCGATGTATTATCAATATCGATGTTTTAATTTTGAACATCGATGTTTTGCAGTCGATGTTGCATCCCTAGTTAGAGTGTGTCGTGGCTGTTGCGCTCCTCTTCTAGGTTTCTAAAAATTTCTTTGTTTGTGTATGTCCTTTCCCTGATCCTGTGTCCTGTTGTCATGCGCAACATGGCTCCTGTGCCATACAAAACCCACCCAAACATGGTTTTCCGCCATAAAACAAGACCCTCACTTCGGGTGATATCGTTGCCCATAACCCGCTCCAGTGCGACATAAATTCGACTACCCAACTTCCTCTGTGTTACACCTGTTTTCCTAGTAAAAGAGTGATATGTTAAATTTAAATTTCCGCCCACGACGCTATTCGAAAGGTCTTCATTTTATGTTTTCTTTGTTGCAGCTGTTCGCCATCATTTGCATGGGATGTGGTTCGCCGGTCGTCACCACTTACACCAACTTCTTCATGTTCGTCGTTGCCATTTACTTCATCATCACCCTCGTTCTGTGCATCGTGTATTTCTTCACCATCAAACGTCTCTTGCCCGCAGTGCCTTGGCTGCTTCTTGTAAGTGACTTTCTTTCACCATATATAGATATCTTTCACCATATATAGATATAGCTCTAGATATAGCTGGCGCGATACTTACAACTTTTAAGGTACTAATGCTGTACCGGCAAAGTTTAAAATCTTTCTTGGCGCGATTCTTATAACTTCCAAGGTACAACTGATCTTACGGCCGTAGTCTAGCGGTTCACACTAAATTTGTCAATTTGATGGAAATGCCTATTTTCACACCAAAGGGTTAAAAAACCCATTTTCCATTTGGATTCGTGAGCAGTGGTAAAGCGGTTAGAAGAGTAACGGACTAGCAACCGGAGGGTTCCGAGTTTGAATCCAACCAAAGACCGACGTCCTGGTGCACGTTAAATCTAGCGGCCTCAAATGTCCTCACGTTGGCGTGGTACGGATGTGAGTTCCAGCTCTGGTATGGCCTCGTCATTTGACCGTGCTGCAAAATTACGTGGTGTTGTCCTCGGATCTCTCCCTTCGGGTTTGCTCACGAACCGTCGAGAATAGCCAGTTGTGTTGCACCAGTGTGACGTTAAGTCTTAAAAAATACCTATTTAACTCGCAATATTATGAACTAGCCACTGCGTGGCCAGCACAGCGTTGACCATGACTGTTCTTTTCGCGGGGTCAGATGAGGTCACTACTCGCTAATCCCCCGTGATTGCTACGAATTCAATTCCTAGTCTATTGGATAACAGTTCCCCGTGGCACAAACCAGCACCACGTGCAACCCCGTAAGTGCCTCGTCCTTGTCAAATGCAGCCAAATTCGATAACAGCCATCATGGTAGCCGATTGGAATGAAGTGCCTACGAATTCCCATTTGGTTTGCTTCTCAAACCAAATTATGAATGTTATTAACTATGGTTTGCTTCGCAAACCAACACCACGGGCAACGCCGTGATGGCCTCGTCATTGTCAAATTTGGCCAAATTCCAATTACGAAGAGATCGAATCGGCATGACGTCATAATCTATTGCGAAAATATAAATATATAATTGAAAAATTATTTATTAAAAAAAATCGAATGCAAGGATTTATCTGGTGTAAAATTTTCCGCAGTTTTCAAATCCGTTGAAATTTACAATCTATCTAACGATCTACGAGATAGAAAAAAGAACTAAATAACTCCAGTTGAAACATTTTGTCTTTTTTTCGTCGGCTAAAATCGTTCCTTCACAAAATCAAACAGAAAAAATAAATTTTGAACCTATCATATCTTTGTGGTGTTGCCATTCTAACGAAAACAGTAATCAAAAATGTTCTAGATTAAATGTTCAAATTTGGGCTTCGTACAAAAATTGCAAAAAATTCGGACTACCTGTGTGCCAAATCCCATTATTGTAAGTGCCATAGATTCGTCAGGATAGTACATAGAAACAGACACGCAGACACTTCCTTTTATATTAGTAGAGATAGTAAAATTTCACTTTGGCAAATACTTGCGTCCCGTAGGTAGATATTTTAATTATCGTCACACTGGGACAACACAACGGGCTATTAGCGAGGGTCCGGGAACAAGAAAATTATCCGAGGACAACACCTCGTAATTTTGATCAACGGTCAAGTAACGAGGCAACATCTGAGCTCTAGAAACTTCCACACCACGCCAACGTGAGGATATTTGAAGGCACGACAGATTTAACGTTCACCAGCCCACTTTGTAGTCGTCATACGTCTAATCTGTTACTCTTCCGTGGCCCCATACGTGTGTCCGGTTATCTCCGCCACAATGGACGAAGGAGAATTGAGTTTATTTTAAGACAATGGATTCACTTCACGTTCCCAGTGTGGGTATATATACGCCTAACGCAATATTTTCGGACCTTTGATTCCAATATCTAATTTGGATACGTTTGATTCTTCTAGTATCTAATTTGAATACGCTTGATTATTCTAATATCTAATTTGGATGCTTTTGTTTCTTCTAATATCTAATTTGGATACGTTTGATTGTTCTAATATCTAATTTGGATACGTTTGATTATTCTAATATCTAATTTGGATACGTTTGATTTTTCTAATATCTAATTTGGATAAGCTTGATTCTTCTAATATCTAATTTGGATGCTTTTGTTTCTTCTAATATCTAATTTGGATACGTTTGATTGTTCTAATATCTAATTTGGATACGTTTGATTATTCTAATATCTAATTTGGATACGTTTGATTTTTCTAATATCTAATTTGGATAAGCTTGATTCTTCTAATATCTAATTTGGATGCTTTTGTTTCTTCTAATATCTAATTTGGATACGTTTGATTATTCTAATATCTAATTTGGATACGTTTGATTCTTCTAATATCAATTTGGATATGTTTGATTGTTCTAATATCTAATTTGGATACGTTTGATTATTCTAATACCTAATTTGGATACGTTTGATTTTTCTAACATCTAATTTGGATACGTTTGATTGTTCTAATATCTAATTTGGATACGTTTGATTATTCTAATATCTAATTTGGATACGTTTGTTTTTCTAATATCTAATTTGGATAAGCTTGCTTCTTCTAATATCTAATTTGGATGCTTTTGTTTCTTCTAATATCTAATTTGGATACGTTTGATTGTTCTAATATCTAATTTGGATACGTTTGATTCTTCTAATATCAATTTGGATATGTTTGATTGTTCTAATATCTAATTTGGATACGTTTGATTATTCTAATACCTAATTTGGATACGTTTGATTTTTCTAACATCTAATTTGGATACGTTTGATTTTTCTAATATCTAATTTGGATAAGCTTGCTTCTTCTAATATCTAATTTGGATGCTTTTGTTTCTTCTAATATCTAATTTGGATACGTTTGATTGTTCTAATATCTAATTTGGATACGTTTGATTATTCTAATATCTAATTTGGATACATTTGATTTTTCTAATATCTAATTTGGATAAGCTTGATTCTTCTAATATCTAATTTGGATGCTTTTGTTTCTTCTAATATCTAATTTGGATACGTTTGATTATTCTAATATCTAATTTGGATACGTTTGATTCTTCTAATATCAATTTGGATATGTTTGATTGTTCTAATATCTAATTTGGATACGTTTGATTATTCTAATACCTAATTTGGATACGTTTGATTTTTCTAACATCTAATTAGGATACTTTTGATTATTCTAATATCTAATTTGGATACGCTTGATTCTTCTAATATCTAATTTGGATACGTTTGATTGTTCTAATATTTAATTTGGATACGTTTGATTATTTTAATACCTAATTTGGATACGTTTGATTATTATAATATCAATTTGGATACATTTGATTTTTCAAATATTTAATTTGAAAAAGTTTGATTCTTCTAAAACCTAATTTGGATGCTTTTGATTCTTCTCATATCTTATTTGTATAAGTTTAATATCTTCTCTTTCGGTGTCATTAATCTTCACTTTCCTACACTTCCTCCTGTGCTTAATGTGTTCTGTAAGATGTTTTGTGTATCGCGTTTCGCCAGATCTGTATCATATCAAGCGTGAAGAGTCGATATTCTCTTTTTTGATAATGTCTTTTGTTTCACATATTCTCTTTTATGTGTCATGTCCCCCTTCCCTTCCACCCAGTTATTGGTAGCTTGGTGGCTTAGTTCACAGAAAAAGTAGCCACACACAGAAAACTTAGTTGCAATTTGGAATTATACATGACGTTGTCTTGACTTTGGCGCAGCTTGGCCAAATATGACCCTTGCACCATAAAATCCAATAAGGCCGTGTTATCCCGGTAGGGGATTAGCAACCGGAGGTTTGCGAGGGCGAATCCAACCAAAGACCGTCGTGTACACAAGGCGCTGGTACACGTTAAACCTGTCGTCACCTCAAATGTCCTCACGTTGGCGTGGTGAAGAAGTTTGGAGAGTGGGGTGCCACCTCATGTGTGACTTCGTTTTCTGATCATGGTTCAAAATTGCGTAGCGTTGTCCTCGGACTTTTAACTTCGGGTTTGATTCCGGACCGTCGCCAATAGCCCATTGAATTGCTCCAGTGGGATGTTGATTAAATACCTACCTACCTTAAAACACAAATTAACCAACTTATTGGATTACGTTATGAGTCGTATTTATGTATAATTTAATTTTTTTATCGACGGAAGCATTCTGATTAAACTTTTCTGGTGACTGATTACTGTTTTTTCCAGGGCCACGACATTTGCACTTAGTGCTCCTAGAACTAAGATTAGAATAATGTCTCCATTACAAGGTTAGATACCAAATAAAATTATTTTTCGTCCTGAATTCCTAGTCAGTTAATTGAACATTATGGCGTTGCAAAGTTGGATTTGTGAATCTCAAATTTTTTTTAACATTTTGATCATTTGGGTATTTTTGAATTAAATAGCTTTATAGTTTTTTTTTTAATGAAACAAAGAAGGGGATGGTAGTTTTTTTTTCACCTCTCACAAAACGAAATGTTACAAACGCAAAGGACTTTCAAGAATTAATGGTCGAAATGTTACATTGAATTATATCAGTCCTCGAAATAGAAATTTTAATGCAGGTGCACCTTGTGCACCTAAGTTTTTAAATTAGGTGCACAGATTATATATCAGGTGCATATTTAAAAAAAACGTATTTTTAGAGCATTAATGTAATGTAAACTAGTTAAATACATCGATGTTTTTTAAAAAACATCGATGTTACAAAAACATCGACTCCAATACATCGATGTTTTTCAAAAAACATCGATGTTAATCCCTAACATAAATTATGTTTTTTAAAAAACATCGATGTTTTGAAAACATCGACATCGATGTCGCATCCCTATATATACGCGTCCCGGTACTTTTTTGGACAAAAATTTAATGACTTACTAGAAATTACATTTAATCGATATTTTTGTTTCACAAATTCCAGGCCATTGACCATCAGGTCATTAGGCAACGAGCTCGAGAATATTTTTTAACAATACAATCCAAATCATTCAGAAAACTCGTCCAAATTAGCAGCAGTCACGAATTGTCCGGAATCACACAAAACACAGTCAGGTGAATAAGTCAAATTAAAACGAAACAAATGGGCACCAAGACAACATTTGATCGATATAGTATGTGCTGCTCTGTTCGATGACCTTTCTCTGTCTCTCCAGTAGTTGAATAATCCGCATTCACGCGCGCAGAAGTTCTCAGGTTTTTGCTAAAGAACTGATCCAGGTGACGAAACTTTCTAAACAACATACAGCACGTGAAACGTCAATGACACCCTCACCCTAAACAACAAATATCTTCTTTTTTTTTTGCGTCTGCAAAACGTTCTTGCCTTTTTGGAAATAAAAAAGCTCAACATCTCGAAAATGCTTCTTATTTTCAGCGCCATTTTTAATGCTTAACAAAATTTAAAAACCCAACCCAACAAGTTTTTCCCAAGCACACTCACTGAAATTCCTCTTCAAACAACATAAGAAATTTAAACCGTGTGAAGTACATAACACTTCGCTTCCGCGATGCAACGCCATCTAGCGCCAAAAAACAGGACGAACGTTTGCACCAATCCAATCTATTGGGTCATCCGGAAGTTTTGCATGTTTTTTAGGATAAATACCAACAAAGCAGTACAAAAACATAAGAAAATTTTATTGAATCACATAAACTCCATTTTGTTCTATGAGTTTTTTGCCATCTTTCTGGTAGCTGGAATTTTTTTTTTTTAAGCATTAGGCTTATTTGAAAAGAAGTTATCGAGGTGAAAATCTGAGAGGGCAAGGTCTGGTGAATATCCAGCCATACTCAATAAGTCTGTCTGGCATTCAGCGGGCCTGTGTTTAAAGAATGGGGTACCCATACATCGTAGCGGCTTACATACCCAATCTTCTTCAGGCGATCATGAACGGTACTTTTTGGAATATTTAGACTGTGTGATAGTTCCTGAACTGTGTAACGTGGGAATTTCAGCGATAGCATTTTTTAATATGTCCTCGTTTACCGAGGGTAGTCGTCCAGTTCGAGGCTGAAATTTCCACGTTTAAATTTAACAAACCACCGTCGAACTGTGGCCTAAGAAACAGCACTATGTCCATATACAGCTCACAATTTACGAGCAGTCTGACTAGCATTTTTTCCTTTCTTAAAACAAAAGAGCATAATGTGACGAAAATGAACTTTCTGGTTTTCCATTCTTAGCACTGCAGTGAAACAAAAATTATGCTACAAGACATGCTATAATTAAGCAGTGTAAGCAAAAAAGACCGAATTTAAACATCTGCTTCAATGAAGGTCACTCCTTATCAGCGGTAGCAAAATAATAATAACAAAGCTTCGATTTGAAAACGCGCAGAACTTTCCGGATTACCCAATATAATGAAAATTTCATTATGTCACCAGAAAGAATTTTCATTACATAATTAAACGTCTTTTACATCTACTTGCTTGCTGTCAATAATGGAGCGTAAAACGCGCGTTTGGCGAGTCTATCATAGTTCCGCTCTTCTCTAGATCGCAAAGATAGATACTTGAATTAGAGGAATAAATAAACATAATTTAATGGCGGGACCTCGCTAGCCTCGCCATACGCGCGTTGAAACGCCTCATGAACGTCGAAAAACCAAACAGCCACTACTGAACGTTTTTGTCAATCCAGTTAGACTTACCTATACGACATTCTTTTCAAAGTTGCAAATTCTAAATTGCGATCCTATTCATGTGGTACGACACTTATGTAAATGGCCTTAGTAAGAAGCATCGTGACCGATCGAAGCTGTTTTAAATAAATTCAATTGATTTCTATTATCTGAAACTGTTTCAAAATGTGATGTTCTGTGTCATTTCAGGAGCTAATCGCTACAGCCATCGGAGTTGTCCTTTACTTTATTGTGTCCGTCGTCCAACTGGCCGCTACCAATAGGAAAGGTTACCAGAGCGCTCTGTCTCACCATGGATATTACTCATCTTACATTGCCGCAGGGGTATGTGCTCTCTTTAGTATTTTTCAGACAGTACTTGGCGGATGAAAATTTTCAACTGAGACATCTGTGTCTGGCCATTCGTAAAATTTTAGTGTTACTGTCGTTGTGAAATGAACTCAGGCTGACGCCGTGATGTGTGTGTATAACAGAAACAATATTTAATTAACAAAATAATTAATTTTGACGCAGGACATGCAGACGCGCTTGCATCCTGCTTGTTGATGAGCAGGAATTGTCATGCGCATAAGGCGCCAAGGGAAAGTAAATGCAAAGGTATCGCCATCTGGCGGATTTACGAGAAACATACATACTAAACAATTAGTTATACCCTTTCATCTTGCAAACTGTGCACAGCCCCCAAACAACCATTTTAGTTGCTACAGTCCGCAACATTGTTCTCCCATTGTCATATAGGAAATGCAAGCATTCGCTGGGTTGCGAATTCGAAAGTCAGTCCAACCAAGGACCGTCGTATACGCAGGGGCTTGTGCACCATCCATGCATTTCGTTTTTTAACTAATAGCATACGGAAAAATATTTTTTGGATTTTTCTAGAGAAACCTTGCCAAGAGGGACACCAATTTTAGAGATAAAGCGCCAAGCTGTGACAAACATGAATAAAAATATCGAATCTGTGGTTGAGCTTATCATGAAATCCAAAGATGAAAATACAATTCGAAGTCCAAAATCCGGAATTCTCTGGACCTCGGTCATTTCGGATTATTTGCAGTTTTTTTTGTCAAAACAACTCCTTATCTACCCCCGCTCGTAGTTTACGTTCGGAACACATTTGCAATACTGAAATAGCAGATATATAAAACAGGAATAATTTTTAAAAAATGAAAGAAAAAAAACTAATGCAATGCAACAAATTTTGGTGAAGATGTAGTATCCGAGGCATGTTTGTCGCCAAGTAATTTGTCTCGCCAAATGAAGATGGCGGCCATCTTGGCAATTCGATTTGTTATACAATGGAAGTGAAAATGAGGAATTCAAAATAAAATAAAAGAATAATTTCACAAATCGAAATTTTAACCAATCATAAAACGAAATTGAATTACAATGATTTGAATCTAAACGTTCTATGCCTGCATAGCATAGGGTTGCCATAAAGCTAGATCAAAACAACAAGTTTACATTGTTTGGCAAAAAATCGCCTTTGACTCGGATACTACATCTCGCCCATTTTCAAATTTTATATACAAATCTATTTTTTCTGTGGTATTTACTCTGAACATGTCCGCTATTTTGCGTCGTTTCATCAATTTGGTCCAGGTTGAACGCTTTGTTCTTTAAAAAATGTCGGAAGTGTTTAGATAGTGAAAAAAAAGTGAGAGGGAAAAAAAACACCGGCTGAAGCCAAACGTTCGGATTTGGGACTTAGTACTGTATTTCGTATTTTTAAATTTAATTTCTTGGCGAGATTGTCAACGTCCGGTTCATACTTCATCAAGACATTTTGTGCTTTTTTTTTAAAATTCATTTTGTATCTAAACAGCTAAAATTGCTTACTAAAATAAGATTTTTGAGTAGACGTTTTTGCTACTGTTTAAAAGAAATTATGGAATTGATGCTTCTATTTCGCAAGTGTTTTTGCTGTGGCCGCCCTGCAAATGTCACTGAACGCCACAGCAAATAGTACCACTTTTTAAACCCAAGAATAACATTGATTTCTTTTCCAGTGTTTCGGTCTCTTCAACTTCGTCGCATACGCCGCAGGCACCTTATTCTTGTTCTTGGAATGGAAGCAATCGAAGCCAGCAACGACAACCGTCACGATACCGGAAACCACTAGTCCAGCCAACTCGCACTAAACGCGTTCTGTGCGCGTTTCTTTTCGCAACGCTATGTGACTCTCGAGCGTCGGACTCGACTCGTATCTGCAGGGACCAGAACCAAGAACAGTTAGAACTCACAATTGCTTACCCATGAATGAATCGTTAATTTGTGTTCCGGACAACAGCGGTGGAAGTGCTTCGAGATTTCTCCCTGACTGGCGTCAAATGGAGATTCACTCTTCCTGAATCGAGGCCCAAATATTCCTGGTGGTGATATTTCGTAACTCAACGAACAAATTTGGTTCAGATATCTACATGTAATTCAGAATTTCTGGTTTTGCCATTGTATACGTTGACCAACTTTCAGCCATGAATTAAAAGGTGATTTAGTTGCGACATAGTTTTCATATTTTTAGCGACGTCATTCCAACAAACAGTCATTGAATGGATTATATTAAGCGATTAATATCCATTATATATAATTTACAGATCAAAATATAAAATAAATATCTACAAATTTGCATGTCTTACTCGTATGGATCTGATGCTGTAGAACTAAACATCATTTTTTATCTTGTCAAATTTGAAAAACTCTTTACAACTGTGCTACTGCTAACATTAGCTCTGACTTAATTAGTTCTAAGCTTCTTTCATTTCTATGATCATTCCATTTATTGTTCTAAGTGAAAACGAAACTCTTTTAATATGGGCATTTAAGCTTGGGATGCTCAAAACAAAGCCCAAGATCTTATTGTTTACCACATCAATTTATTTCTTTAAACACCTAAAAATGTCACTTTAAAATCAACTTTATTCCACACTTTAATCTTACAATCCGGAAACTGATATTGATTTGTATATTTTAAACTTTATATCGATTATTACAGGTAATTGATCTATATTTAGGGATGAGTATCTTTAAGTCTAAACTGTCTGTAATAATTTGAGTTTAAATCGGAATGCATTGGCAGGAATATATAATTTAAATTTCACAATATCGATTGAATATGAAATATACGGGAGAAATAGAAAAGTTTAGACGGGAGCTGAGAGGATCCAAATAATTAGCTGTAATGCAAGGAGTTTCCGGGAAATACGGAATAGTTGGGCACTCTACATTGCAGGTACTAGGGATGTGTTTTTTTAGTGCATTGCACTCTACTGAAGGTATGATTGTGCTAATACTTGACAACACCTGTTTAAAGTGTAATTATGTTGTCTCAATTTAAAAACTATTTTTTAAACTCTTGGTTAATTAAACATTGTATAAAAAAATTACTTTTGAGGAATAAAGTCAACATTTACAACAATATCCATTAGTTTTTTGTATATTTCAAGAATGGCAATTTGAAAACAAATCTTCAAAAGTTTTGTAGTACATATTTTAATTTTAATTATAAAGACTGACAAATTATAAAGATTGTCCCAAACACTTCTGAAGCTAATATTTTATATATGACATCAAAAGCAGGGAACAAATTATGATTCGAACGTCTTTATACAAGTCGGAATAAATTCTTGTACCTACAAATAGTCAAATATTTCAAGAGAAGCTATTTGAAAATGCGTCTTATAAGTTATGTAATGCGTATTTTGATTAATCTCTACTATTATAAAAGGAAGTGTTTGTCTGTTTGTTTGTTTCTTGCCCGCGAAATCCTGACGAATCTATGGCACTTTCAGTAATGGGATTTGGCACACAGGTAGTGCAAATTTTTTGCAATTTTAGGGTCGAGGCGAATTTTAAAATTCAATCTAGAACATTTTAAAATGAATTTAATAGTTTTTTTCACCATTCTTCATTCTGTGTGCCGCGGTAATTCCGAGGAATGAAGAAACATCAAAATTTAAACTTTTCGCCCTCACGTGTCACCTTGACGTCAGTCTTTGGAAGCATGCCAAGTTATTTCATCTCCGGCGAGAGAATTCATTCGAATGACCTCCGTTTGTTTCGAGATTCATTCATTTTGATTTCCTGCGAAACGGATTCCAGTAAAGCAAAAGTTTACTAAAGTTATCACTGGCGTTCTTCAGTGCTTTTTTCTATCTCAGCGATCGTTAAAGGGAGAGTAAAAATTTTAACAGATTTGAAATTTGCGGAAAATTTTACAACAGATTGATACTTTATTCGTTTCATTTTCTTGTAATCTTTTATATTTTCGCAAGACATTGTGACATCACGTGAACTTTTGCTTCCCAAAAATAAACAGATCGCATTTTCTGCCCTTCGCGAAAAAATAAAAATAGATTTTCATTTTGGCAAAGGAGAGAAAAGAAATAAAAACATTTTGACTGGGATTGTTAAGTTCTATTTTCTTAAATTGGAATCGTTAAAGACAGATTGAAAATTTCAACGGATTTGAAATCTGCGGAAAACTACACCAGTTAAAAACCAAACATCACTGCGTTGCCGGACTAGCCACGCAGTGGCTAGTATATAATAAAAGTAACAAATCCTCCAAGTACAGATGCAAATTGTAAATATAAAAGCATGCACGTCAATGGCGCATGAAATCCTTTATTTTACTTTTGACTGAGAAATTATTTCTGCATTAACTTTATACATTGTGTATTTAACATCGTAAATGGCTCAAAATGTTTTATAAAGTGATTTTAAAGGAAGTTAGCAGATTTTAAGGTGAGGTTACTATGTGGATGTCAACCCAGGTGGTAGGAATTTGAGAAAAAAATTATTCTTTCAACTGACAAAGGAAAGATAATTAATAAGTTGAATCGATAAGAGTCCTAGAAGAACAGAAATAAAATTAGGAGTTTGGAACCAAGCTTTGTTTCTGTCTAACCAATTCCATCAAATCATTGCCTTGAGTATAGTTATAGTTGTATTGTTTGTCTAAACCTTTTAAAAAAATTATTTAAAGAATCCATTTATGTATAAATTGAAAATGTGAGGCTGATTATATTTTACATTATATAAATGTTTGTACTTGTAAATAAAAAGATTTATTCTTGTAATAAATACCTGCCTATTTCTCGTTTGGTTTTGTTCCTAACATTTTATTAATTTAATTTCCGAAAGCGGAATTTGTACTTTTTTTCAAAGGATGCATATTTTTTTTTATAGAATTTATCATTACAATACAGAATGAAAAAAATTTTCTGTTTGTTTGAATGGGTGCGTAATGCTTGGAAATTTAAACCAAGCATGAACAAAAATACATGTTTGGAAATTCAAGAAAACATGACCTCTTAATAGTGAATGAACTTTTAAAACTTTGGAGTTTTTTAAATCCATACCTCATAAAGCAAATTAAATGAATTTAAATACTTGAAAATAAGCATATTTGACGCATAAGTGACACTCTTATTTTGTAGATTAATTGATTACGCATCTTACGGAGTGAACTGGATTTTAATAAGAAATCAATTGGGAGCTTCAGAAACCTTGCTGAAGGAACTAGTATTAGAGAATAAAGAGGGATATAGAAATCATTTAAGAATGTCTGAAGAAAAATTTGACGAAATGCTGTTTAAAGTCCAGGATCGCATAAAGAAACAAAATAAAGTCATGCGACAAGCGCACACACACACACACACACACAATCTCACCAAAACTAAAGCTGTAAATACTAACTTGAAGATATTTACCTACAGGAGATTCCTTTTCAACGCTTGCTTGTGTATGCCGTGCACTTTAAAATACCTTTCCAAATTTTTTTATGGAAGTTTTATATAATAATATGTTGTGTGTGTGTGTGGTGTGTGTGTGTGTGTGCGATGATTTACAAGATTTTAAAGTAAGTATAACATTTTATTAATAAATGTTTTAGCAAGTATATCAGGGGGCTCCTGCGAATAATCTCCGCATTGTTCTCTGTTGCACGATTCATTTGAAACCGACGACGATCATTATTACCTTTCCATGCCGTTTGAAAGAGCTGATGATGGAGTTGCATGATGAGAAGGTGAAAACGCAGTTGAAGTTTTAACGAGTAAAGTTTGTGAATTTGTTTTTGGCAGATGACTGCATCGTAAAGACGCATTTGTTTTAGCAAATTTGTCGAATTTATCTTCTCTTTCTTATTTTTTTTTTTTTGCCGACCAACCGGTATAGTGGTTAAGGTGTTAGCCTCTAGATTGGAAGGTTCCTGGTTCGAATCCGGGTCCGGGCATGGATGTTTGTAAACGTATGGTGTAGAGGCGGCTGGTGCACCTTAAATCTGTCGTGGCCGAAAGTCCTCACGTTGGGTTGGCGTGGAAGTTTGGAGAGTGGGGTGCCAGCTCAGGTGTTGCTTCGTCATCTGACCGTGGTTCAAAATTACGAGGTGTTGTCCTCGGATCTTTCCCTTAAGGGACTGATCCCGGACCGTCGTCAATAGCCCGTTGTGTTGCTCTAGTACGACGTTAACTAAAATTACCAATTACCTTTCTTATTTTTATTACTGTGATTTTTTTTTATCAATTCCAACTCTTGTATCTTTATTTTTATATTTATCCTGTCGATGGTTCCAAAGACAATCATGCTTATGATACAGTTCTAAAAATAATTGCATCACACTTTCAGACCACTTGTGATTCATTTTTAAACTTCTTTATATCTAAAAACAAAATACAGGAATGACAAGTTGAAAGTGAACTTGACAGTCTACTAAAGTTCACACATTTCAAGACAAGTTTCAAATTGAAAGCAGATAGCGGATGACTCATTACTTGAACGATAAGTTTGAATGAATCAAACTTTTCTTGATCCACACTAAAAAGTTGATCAACTCTATTGAAACAAAGGTTCTCACTATAGGTTTCATTCAACTTTGTTGATCGACTATAATCGGTCAATTAAACTTGATTCGTGAGCACGCGCCTTAAGTCAAGTGGACGAACGAATCAACTTGAACCGATTGGCTATCGAAACGCAGACTAAAGTGTTTGCTCAGGCTGAATAATCACTAACCAATGAATAATTTGTTTCACAATATGATTCAGTCTATTTTCTACAACCACGGGACATCTTCAAAGCGAGCGATAGGAAGAAATAACATGAACACAAACTCAGTAAGTACAGACAACACACATTGTCTAGTTTCGAGTAACTGTCAAATAAAAGACAGACGTAAAACTGCAGTATTATTTTTAATTCAAACCGGGGACACTTGATGGAAATCTTTTCAAACCCGATTGTTGACTAAATATGGCTATTGCGCCATAAAACCCTATTCAAACCCGAACCGGGCACTGGTGTCGCAAATTAGCTATTCAAAATCGGGAATATAGAGCTGCGAATATCTTTTTTCCTGATATATTCTTGTAAAAAGCAATTTTTATTGTACACAACTGTCAAATTTTTTTTAAACCGAAGTCAAGTTTACAATATAAATTGACATCAATATAACAGAAACATGAAGTTTTCGGACATGATTTACTGTATAAATTTACGAACGGTTTGACAGTTACAAACACTTTTTGGAAACTTTTTTGTCTATCGTTGTTCCGGAAAAACAAGACACCTAGTGCAATTTATTCATTAAAGAAAACTAAGAATACTATTCATGATTAGTATTAATGTGGGATTGTGCGACGAGCGCGCCAAAGCCTGATACGTCCGCAGCAGTAACGCCACCTAGAGGAAGCGTCCGCTCAGAAGCGACCGCAGCAATGAGACAGATGTTCCCCAGACACCGAAGCTAGCAGTAGGGCAGACGGCCCATGACTTTTTAGGCAGATGGCCTCTTAGTTGTCGGATATTCTTAATTGTCAAAGATGTTTGTAAATATACTGTAAATACATCAATTATCTAATTAAACTTAAATTTAAACTTTAAGAGTTATTTATCTTTTACCTTTTACGAACCCACATATATTTGAGGGTTTGGCCTGGATTTAATTAAAGGCCGAAGATTGCCGTTTTTACCTGAACCGTTCGAGAAGTGAACATTACCGTTACCGTTCGAGAAGCGAACATTACCGTAACCGTTCGAAAAAAGAACTGTACCTCAACTGTTCGAGTTCCGACAATTCCAATATTCGTCTGATGCTCATCGGATTCAAGGTGCGAACTTCATTTGAGTGAAGGACCGTGACTCAGCATATTGGATCTTGAGGAATACTTCATCTGAACTGTGAGTACAGATTTTTCATTTTGACACTAACATGGCTACGTATTTAGCCGGAGCACGCAAGATCGATCTGCTAGCGCTGATAGAGGAATTAGATCTAATAGCAACGGAAGGAACCAAAATTCCGCAGCTTATTAAGTTAATAACGAAAGCCGATGAATACAATGAGGAATTTACAAAAACGCTTTTAAAAAGGATTGTTTCTGAACGAGAAACAAAGGAAAGAGACGATAAAGCTGAACGCGAAAAGAAAGCAGAACGCGAATTTCAGTTGAAGAAGTTACAGCTAGAAAACAAAAGTACTGGAAGTTCCGATTTTATTTCCCCACTTAAAACTGACTTTTCAAAACTAATGACACGTTTCGACGGAAACTGTGATTTAAGCATGTATTTATCTTTGTTTGAAAAACAAATTAATCGCATAGAAATACCTAAAGAAAATTGGGTTATTTTCCTTGTGAGTCTTTTACCGTTGGATATCGCAAATTTAATTGCAAGAGAGCCTGATGCGCTCGCAAATGATTACGACCACGTGAAAAAACTTTTACTGAATCGATTTAAACTAACACCGGAGCAGTTTCGACAGCACTTTTTTACTCATAAAAAAGAAACAACCGCATCTTGGCGTGATTTCGCCTACGAGTTAGATAATTTTTTCGAAGAATGGGTTGTGGGTCTTAGTATCTCTAAATATGAAGAATTGAAAGATCTCATAGTGGCGGATCAAATTAAAAGGAAAATACCGTTTGAAATGCGCGAGCATTTTATTGATGAATTACCGAAATTGAATAAAGTAGCCGAATTAGTGAATAAATTGGATGAGTACGAGGCGGCAAGATTCCATCTTAAAAGACCGGGAGCTAGAGATATGAAATCAGCTGAAACACAAAGTCATCAGCGCTCCAAGAAATTCAATGATAAACCGTCGATCGTCCGTGCTCACCAAAGTGTTACTAACCAATATGTTAAATGTTTTTCATGTAATGAAATTGGTCATAGAATTTCTGAGTGTCCAAATAAGAATAAAGGAATTAAATGTTTAAAGTGTAATGAATATGGACACCGTAAATTCGAATGTAATAAAGGTGTAAAAACCGATATTCATGAAGAAAAGAAAGTTTTAATTAATATGTCCAGTAATCATGAAAAGAAGTTGTACAAATGTCTTAAAATTATGAGTAAATATGTTGATGCTTTAATTGATACGGGATCAGATTTATCTATTTTGAAATATGATTTTTATATGCAAATTGGTGCACCAGAATTAACCCCATGTGACATAATGTTAAATGGTATTGGAAATCAAAGTGTAAAATCACTTGGTTATTTTTGTGCTGAAATTACTATTGACAATTTTAATATTCTCACTGAGTTTTTTGTTATTGAAAACTTGTGTTGTAATATTGTGATTGGTATGGACGTAATTAACAAGCTTAATATTTCAATATCAGGAAATGATTTAAGGATTTTGAGCTTTCGAGAAAATTCTATTAATCTTTCTTTCACACACACTTCGGAAGTGAAAGAGTCTGAAAAAATAAAAGCTAAGCGTTTTGAGGGACCTCATTCAGGAAGTGAAAGTATAAAAACAAAAACGAGTTGCCGAAATGGAGCCACTGTTTTGGAATCCGAAAGTAATGAAAGGCAGATGTTTGGTATCCCCTCCCCCCTGACTCACCCCTTCAAAGAAGAAAACAGGTGTGAACTATTGGCGACTGCCATTAATATTCCAATGATAGGCGTTGCGTCATCTTGTGCACAGGATGTTCAAGAAAATGATTTGACTTTTAATCCTTTATCCGAATTGCCGATTTCCTTGACAGATGAAATTGAATTGCAACATATAAAAGATCCTAAAATAAGAAACGAGTTAGATATTTTGATCAGTGAATATAAGCCGCATAAAATTAAAGACACAGAAGTAAAAATGACTTTAATTTTAACTGATGATATACCGATTTGTCAGAGACCGCACCGAATGTCTTTAAAAGAACAGAAAATTGTTGAGGAACAAATACAAATGTGGTTAAAAGACGGAATAATTAAACCCTCCTGTTCCAACTACGCTTCACCCATTGTTTTGTGTAAAAAGAAGGGTAATAATTCATACAGATTGTGCGTTGATTATCGATCGGTTAATCGAAAATTAATCAAAGATAAGCACCCACTCCCATTAATTCAAGATGTTTTAGATTGCTTGGGAAACGCACAGGTATTTTCCACTTTGGACTTAAAAAACGCATTTTTCAACATACCAATGGACCCTAATTCGACACGTTACACAGCATTTGTCACCCATGAAGGACAGTACGAATTCAATGTTGTACCTTTCGGATGTAGTAACTCACCAAGTGTTTTTGTGAGGTACATAAACACGGTGTTTAGAGACTTAATTCGAGACAAGACTATAATAATTTACATGGATGATATTGTTATACCTTCCATTGATGAACAAGAAGGGCTGGAAAAAATTAAAAGGGTTTTGAAGGTTGCGTCAGAATACGGCGTAATAATAAATTTTAAAAAGTGTCAATTTCTTCAACATAAGATAGAATTTCTCGGATACGTTATCGAGGGCGGCAAAATTCAACCTTCCCCATCCAAGACGCGTGCTGTGAAAAATTTTCCCCAGCCGAAAAATGTAAAACAAGTCATGAGTTTTTTGGGTCTTTGCTCTTACTTTCGACAATTTGTCGGTGGATTTTCAAGAATTGCAAAACCATTAAGTGACTTGCTTCGAAATAATGTCGAATGGACATTTGGCTCTGAGCAAGTCAAAGCATTTGAAAGGCTAAAGGAAATTCTCTCAAGTAGTCCGGTATTGCATCTCTTTAGGCAAGGAGCAACCTTAGAATTACATACGGATGCTAGTAGCCACGGCTTTGGAGCTGTTTTGCTTCAGCAAGCTCATGATGGGAAATTTCATCCCATTCACTTCATGAGCAAGAAGACTACTCCTCAACAAGAGAAGTATTGTTCTTACGAATTGGAAGTACTGGCTGTAATCGAGGCTTTGCGAAAATTTCGCTACTACTTGTTGGGTACTAAGTTCAAAATAGTGACCGATTGCGCTGCATTTCAGAGGACTATGCAGAAAAAAGAGCTTACACCAAAAATTGCTCGATGGGCATTGTCACTCGAAGAATATGATTATGAGGTTGTCCATAGATCAGGCACCCAAATGAAGCATGTGGATGCCCTAAGCAGGAACATATTGTTGATAACAACTCGTGCACAAGGAGAATTAACAACCCAAATAGAAGCTGCACAACATCTAGATGATCACATTAAAGCAATTAAAACTCTAGTTGAAGAAGGACATGACAGTGAACATTTCATTAAAGCAGGAGTTCTATACAAGTATGAGAATGGGAAACAACTACTAATGGTTCCTCAGGCGATGCAAAATAACATCATTAAAGAAGTTCACAACAAAGGTCACTTTGGCGCTGCCAAGACAGAGGAAATTCTTAAGCAGCAGTTTTTTATTCCTAATGCAAGAAAACATGTTGAAATCGTTATTTCTAATTGCGTACAGTGCATCCTCTGCAATAGAAAACGTGGAAAAGGCGAAGGGTTTCTTAATCCAGTGCCGAAAGACAACGTTCCACTTGGGACTTACAATATCGACTTTTTGGGACCCCTTCCAACAACGAATAAAAGATACCAACATATTTTCTCGGTAGTCGATGCCTTTACGAAGTTTGTCTGGTTGTACCCAGTGAAATCTACCTCGGCTAGCGATGCTATCGAAAAGCTGAAATTACAACAAGCTACTTTTGGAAACCCATCACGAATAATTTCAGATAGGGGATCAGCGTTTACATCGAAGGAATTCACTGATTATTGTACTGATCAGGGAATTGAACATTGTAAAATAACAACCGGAATTCCTAGAGGCAATGGGCAGGCAGAAAGGATGATTGGTCTGTTGATTCCTGTTCTTGCCAAACTTTCAATAGAGGAGCCTAGCAAATGGTTCAAATATGTTCCAAGTCTACAAAGTATCATAAACAGTACACCATCCAGAAGTACGAAGCATACGCCATTCGAACTGATGATTGGCATCACAATGAAAAATAAAGAAGATCTGAAGATAAAAGATGTACTGGAAGAAGAGTATGAAAAGTTCATGATGAAGGAGAGAGTAGAATTACGCGAACAAGCAAAAGACAATATTTTCAAATTGCAACAGGAAAATAAACGTCAGTATAACAAAGGGAGAAAAAAATCTAGAGTGTACAAAGTAGGAGATCTAGTGGCCATTCAGCGCACGCAGTTTGGAGTTGGGCTTAAGCTGAAACCTAAATTTTTGGGACCCTATAGAGTTGTAAAAGTGTCTCCTAATGACAGATATGCCATTGAAAAAGTGGGCGATCATGAAGGTCCACGCCTAACTACTTCAGCAGCTGATTACATGAAACCCTGGCCCACTGGTCAACAGTAAAAAAAAAAATGTATATATGAACCTTTATTCCCTCTTTCTTTCTTCTTTTTTGTTTGTATTTTCAGATATGTGATAATGTTATGGCCTGTTTACTGATGTTGAAGACGGCGAATTTCGAGGACGAAATTACAGTCAGGATAGCCGATTGTGGGATTGTGCGACGAGCGCGCCAAAGCCTGATACGTCCGCAGCAGTAACGCCACCTAGAGGAAGCGTCCGCTCAGAAGCGACCGCAGCAATGAGACAGATGTTCCCCAGACACCGAAGCTAGCAGTAGGGCAGACGGCCCATGACTTTTTAGGCAGATGGCCTCTTAGTTGTCGGATATTCTTAATTGTCAAAGATGTTTGTAAATATACTGTAAATACATCAATTATCTAATTAAACTTAAATTTAAACTTTAAGAGTTATTTATCTTTTACCTTTTACGAACCCACATTAATTACATCACGTGAGAAAGTTTTATTGCAATAATAGCAAGAAAATTTTTTTTGACTAATACCACTCCTCATGCAGATGTATCTTAAAAATTCGCCTTAATTTTCCAGTTACGTCATTGTTCTTTCAGAACATCAATTTCACTAGAAGTCTGCCTTTTAAAGTATAAACTGATATTTAATTTTTTATTGAAGTCGTTATATTGGGACACATTAAACCTTTCTTTTACCACACATTCTCTCTTTAGACCAAACATAGGTTTTCACTGACAACAACCTATCAACAGGATTGTAAAGCAGGAAACCCATTACGAATGACCGGCTCAGCTGAATTCAATTGGGAACGGGTAGTTCAATTTGTTTACAAAGGATTTCTATGGTAATGTAACCCATTACGAACTATCGACCCGGTTGTGCTAAGCTAAGCTAGGTTTAGTCCGGAATGCCCTCCCTAACGAAAAAAAAATTATAGGGTTCTATAGAATTCAGTAGAGATTTTATATAGAAAAACGAAAATTTAGTTTCTACAGAAATTTTTTTTTATAGAAAAGAGTTTGATAGAAATGTTAAGTTGTGAAACGAAAGGAATGAGTTTCTATTCTTCTGTAGATGTTTCTACAGATATTCATAGAGATTTCTACAGATATTCTATAGAGATTTCTACAGTGGTTACTTTATAGGGATTTTGTAGAAAAACGGGTCAGAGTTATGTTGGATTCTAATGAAATTTTTAGTAAGGATAGTATACATTCCGTCTTACCTGTTCACCTCCAACGAAGAATTGTCAAGAGAATCCGAGTCAGTCGCAATCTAGACACTTTTTCTGTTCGTTAGGCTGCCTGGAAGTTGTAATTAATGAATCATTATTTCGAAAACGATGAATGCGTAAACGCAATGGTAGGATATGCGATCATGTAATTAATCTAAGAGGTAGATAGGTAGTTGAATTAATTCCACACTGGAGCAACACAAGGGTCACTTTTGTCAAAGACGAGATACCTCATCAAGACAGCCCTCAGGAGGGTTAATCAAAAATACTGGGTGACAGAATACAAGTAGAATTTATTTTTCAAGCGTCTGGTTTTTCAAATATGTAGAATTATTTTTAGTTGGAAGTTACACAAAGTTTTCATAGAAGTTTCAACTTATTCCCTTAAACTTCCCCCTCTCCCTTCAGGATCGAACCAGCACCGTCGCCAATAACCCATCGTGTTGCTCCAGTGCGACGACGATTTAACTAATCCCCTGGTATTAAAGGCATTTCTTATCAAGTTAAATGTAGGTGGTGGTAGTGTTCGTATTTTGGAAAGTGTTTCATATACGTATTCCGAAAGTGACGTCTCTCGCTTTCAAATAAGATTTCAGCACTCGAACAGTAAAAATTCATAAGAATGAATTCCGAATTGTAAAATAATAGTTAATTGCTTGGTCAACACCAATAAGGTTAAACGCCAAGCGTCGACAAAACAGCGATGAACTTCATTTTAAACTAAGCCCGATACGTATCATGCAAGAGCCTTTGAAAGTTGAAAAAGCAAAATCATTGCTTTACGTCCAACATTCCAAACTCAAATGCTACCACGGGCCACATAAACAATGTCTTAGTTAATACGGGCCGAACAAAAACAAAAATTTCAATTTTTAATAGAGACGTAAATTTATTTATAAAACCCAGTATAAAAAATAACAATGACAGCGGTAATAGTAATATTTTCTTCCTGACACCTTGGCATCTCCTTCTCTGCTACCATCTTTCATACTTCGGGGGATATCTTGTTCGCAGGATACATGAACTTTAAAATATGACCCAAGGTGAATGTCAGTAAATCTGGATCTGACAGATGACTTATTTCGATTCCTAAGTGAAAGTAATTGCTCGAACCGATATCTACTTCCAAACATGGAAATAATCTCATATGCTATTCTTCGAGTGTTCAAATCTGGCTGGTAAATATTCGTAAAATAAAGTCACTCCAGCTTTACTGAATTTTTCTTATTCTCTGTGAGCGAAATCTTTACTGTTAGGCACACCAAGCTGAAGACTAATAGCGTGGTAGGTATTATTTTATTTTCAGATGCTCTAAAATATCCGCTGCTATTGGTTGGGAAATGGTGCGTTAATGCAACACGACTAATAATCGGCCGTTGGTAAATGTTGTAATTCGTTATTAACTATACAAAATTTTTAAAAATTAAGCTACGAAATTTTATTAAAATATTTGTTAAATACTGGTATGTTTGGCTGGGCCACAAAAATATTCGTTGTGGGCAGCGAGTGTGACATGTTTTCTTTATTTATAGTTTATTATAAATCGTTCCCGCATGTTAGCATACCCTCCGAACAAAAAGGCTATTCAGCAGCATGAAAGAACTTTTGTCGTTGTGAAATGAACTCAGGCTGACGCCTTGATGTTTTACAGAAACAATATTTAATTAACAAAATAATTAATTTTGACAAAAGGTTTGCAGACGCTCTTGCGTCCTGCTTGTTGACGACACATGAGCGGGAATCGTAATGCGCATGAAGCACCTAGAGGAAATAAAATCAATTCCGGAGGGAATGTTTCGATGACATCAATGTCATAATTTTGAACTATGACCTGATGGTGAGGCGCAACTTGACGGTCGCCTCACTCTCCAAACTTTCACATAACGTCAACGTGAGGATGTTTGAGGCCACAACATGCTTAACGCGCTCTAGTAAGACGTTACTTAAAAATTACTAAATGGTTCATATACTCATGGGCACATAAAAAAAAGTTTTCCATACTTGAATTTTCTATTTATTTTCTCCTCTATGAGCGGCATGGTATTTTTATTGTCGTCACACTGGAGCAACATAACAGGCTATCATAGAGAAGTCTATGCAGGCTATTGGTGATGGTGTGAGATTAACCTCCAAAGGGAAAGATCGAGGACAACATCACGTAAGATTGAACCACAGTCAGATCAAGACCTCTATGAGCGAATAGCTCGCTCTGTTGCTTCAATGCGATGTTAATTTATTACTATTTCCATTACCTTGATGTGAGGCCACGGTAACCTTTTTATAAGAAGAAAGAAAGAAGAAATAATGTGTGAGCCGGAGAACTTAGGCCGAAGGCCTTTTATCTCCCTCTGAATGTAGTTGGGAACTGAGAGGATTTTGAAGTTGACTGAAATATATGTGGTGGAGTGTGTGGAGTTGGTTTTCCAATAAGAAGCTGATGGTTTAGTAAGTGGGCAGGTCAGAGACGAGCCCAATTGGTACAGTACTTCAGATGTAAGATGACAAGGAAAGCTTAATTAAAATTAAAATTAAAATTAAAGTAGAAGATTTAAAAAATAAATAAATAAAAACTTAACACATTAAGGATTAAGAATGACTCTAGGTCTTTTATTATACTCGGGTTGACGAGGGTCGCATCTGGGGATACACTGGATAGCAGGGTTATCTATTAATTCAAGATTAGCATAAAATTTAGCAGCAAGTTTACTGAAGTAAGTTTTAAGTTCAGTAATTTCAAGATCTTCACGAATTTTAACGTTTCGGTAGTAACCACTGATAATACGTAGAGTGGAATTTTGAAGAGCTAATTTTTGAAGGGTAGTTTTCACTGCGTATCCCTAGACAAGACTGGCGTAGCGGATTTTTGGTCTAATCATGGCTTTGTAAAGGAGCAATTTGTTGTCGATTGAAAGTATAGAATTTCGACCTACGAGGGTCATTTTTAAAGTAAGAACCGATTGTGCGTCGTGTCTGCGCATGCTGTCAAGTGACGTCAGTTCAAGGTCGGCCACTATTGGCCAGTCTCTCACTACGTAGCCATTACGTTTCACGTCTCTGCCGGTGTTGGTTGTATAATTATACTGCTTCGTTTGTCGCCATGTCAATCAGTAATCTCGTCGATTGTGAAGTGCGCTCAGTTATTCGGTTTTTAAATGAAAAAAACTTTTGTCCTGCTGAAATTCACCGGCAGCTTGTTGAAGTTTATGGTGAAGGTGTAATGAATAATGGAAATGTGCGTAAATGGTGTAGGCTTTTTAATGAAGGCAGGACAAATGTTCATGATGAAGAACGATCTGGACGGCCTACTGTGATGAATGAAGACTTGACACAAAAAGTTGGTGAGGAAATTCGCCGAAACAGGCCCTTCACTATTGACGAGCTTCATAAGAAATTTCCACAAGTTTCAAAATCAGTAGTTTATCACATTGTTACTGACAAACTTCACTACAAAAAAATCTGTGCGAGATGGGTGCCGAAAATGTAGACAGAAGAACACAAAACAAATCGAATGGCACATTCTTTGTCTTTTTTGGAGCGCATTGTGTCACATTGTGACTGGTGATGAAACATGGATTGCGTACTACACTCCAGAGAATAAACGTCAATCCAGTGAGTGGCATCATTCAAACTCCCCGCCGAATCCACGAAAATTCAAACAAGAACCTTCAACAAGGAAAATCATGGCCACGGTTTTTTGGGACAGAAAAGGCAATCTTGTGTTAGACTTTTTGCCAAGAGGAATGACAATAAATGCTGAGAGGTACTGTGAAACATTATTAAAGCTTAGGCGCACTATTCAAAATCGCCGGCGAGGACAGCTCTCTATCGGCGTCGTTCTGCTTCACGACAATGCTCGGCCTCACATTGCGGCAAGAACAAAGACGCAACTGGACAATTTTCATTGGGAATTACTGGATCATCCGTCATACAGTCCTGACTTAGCACCACCAGACTTTCATCTGTTTCCAAAACTTAAGGAATTTCTTGGTGGAAAGCGCTTGGAAAATGATGACATGTTGAAAGGAAAATTGTTACTAACTGTTTAACGGTGAGGCGGCAGAGTTCTTTGATGATGGTATCCTAAAGGTGGTGACACGACTTGACAAATGTTTAAATGCTAATGGTGACTATGTTGAAAAGTGAAAAAATGTTCATATTTTAGTTTGTGATACAATTTACGTTCATAACTAAAGTGTCTCTTACTCTATTACAAAACGGTTCTTACTTAAAAAATGACCCTCGTATTAAGGGGTAGAGGGTGGACCTAGCGGCAATGACTTTATTTCTTAAGGAAGTGATATGGGGTTTCCACGCTAGGCTAGAGTCTAAAATGGCTCCAAGGTAGGTACAGTTGGGGGACCAAGGTAATTCATTGCTGTAAAAGATAGGGGGGGGGGTCAGGAATATTCCGTTTCTTATAGTAAAGTAAACAGCTTGGCATTTGTCAACATTGATTTTTATTTTCCAAGCAGTAAACCAGGATTCAAGTGAGTGTAAGTAGTTATTGAGTGTATTCATGACATCTGTAGGATCATGGTGTCTGGCTAACACAGCTGTATCATCTGCAAACATGCAAAGCATTGCTGATTGATCTTGTGGTATGTCGTTCACATACAGATTAAGTAATTTGGGTCCTAAAATTGAACCCTGTGGAGTGCCAGCCTGAATGGTATGGGTGTTTGAAAGGGTCTTGTTTACACGAACGACAAAGTGCCTACCTGTTAAGTAGGAAAAGAGAAGCCTGATGAGTGAGGCAGGGATGCCAAATGTAATTAATTTGTGGATGAGTCCGTAAATCTAGACCCTATCAAAGACTTTGGCTATATCTAGGAAGATCGCACCAGTACTTTCTTTGTTTTGGAAACCTTCCAAAACATGCTCTGATACTCTTAGAAGTTGGTGGGTGGTAGAAAGCTGTTTTCTGAAACCAAATTGGTCTGGTATAAGGGCCTTTTATAAGAGTAACGGACAATCAACCGGAGGGTTACGAATTCGAAACCAACCACAGACCATCATGTCAAAAGGGACTGATGCATGTTAATTCTGTCATACCCTCTAATTTTCTCACTCTGGCGTGGTGTGCATGTTTGGAGGATGGAGTGCCAGCTCAGGTATGACCTCACCATCTATTCGTAGTTCAGAATTACGTGGTGCTGTTTTCGGATATTTTCCTTTGTATTTGTTCCCTGTAGGTGTCTGATATGTGTCTCTTGTGCGATGTTGTATAGTTTAGTTACAAATCTACCTACCCTCTGGCAGAAAAGTTGAAGTGGTTTTCATAATTTATGTTTCGTTTTAGCTTTGGGTTTTTGGCAACATAAAGATGAGTTTTGTTAGTTTTGTTTTGTATTTGTTTACTTATATGGAGTTGTTTTTACGAATGTAGCGGTTGTCAAAGCTGCTTATTTTGTTTTTAACTTTAATTTTACTACTAAGTTTAATACAAGTTCATAAAGTGCAACTGCCAAAAGCATAAAATAGCTCCTGGGCTCTCCGTGTTTCTTTTAATTTCAAAGAAACAGTTTGTATGAAATATATAATTATTTAGATTTTACGATATTTTAAATTCTGTAGTTTTTAGTAATTTTAGAAATAAGCTCGAACCATACTTTGATGTCAAAGAAAGTAATAAAGTTTTATACTTCTGCGTTTGTTTGGAACGGGTTCATGATTAAAAACTTCTGAATTTATAACCATACATGTATATTTTGAACTGCTTTGATATGCTTCCATACAAATATTTTATACAGAAGGCATATTTTTCGGTGTCTAGTGTTACAAGAATCAAAGGCTATTTAGATTGAAGTTCACTGGCCAATTAACTTTTAAATTCTCACTATTTTATTCTATAATTACAGGTATTTGATGCCATGTTTGAAATATTCACTGTCAAGTACCTACTAACTACTTTGTCAAGTTTACTATACTTCAGTTGGTACTTTTCCATTATAACCCACCCACTAACTTTGGTATATTTTTTTGCTTTGTTCTTGGCACTATTTGAGAGAAGAACACGGGTGATATTTTTTTTCTTTTCGTAAGTTAGGTTTCGTCAACATCAACTATTTTATGGCTTCCACAGATTTTGACATTAGGATAAGATAACGAATAATTGACATATACTTCTCGCATATAGTTATTCTAATTTACCATTATGTTGGGATTCATTTGAAGCAGTAATTCAAAGAATTCAATAGACAACTCTTGACACCATAAATGAATGAATAGTACAGCACTAATGAAAGGAGTTCTTAATTAGGTGAACCACATTTTTCTTTCTGGCATGATCAAAGGCTACTTAACCATTTCAGCTACTAGTCCCATTTTTATTTCATTAGGTGGTTATTCGAACACAATCCTT
This sequence comes from Metellina segmentata, assembly GCA_947359465.1. Classification (NCBI taxonomy): domain Eukaryota; kingdom Metazoa; phylum Arthropoda; class Arachnida; order Araneae; family Tetragnathidae; genus Metellina; species Metellina segmentata. Next base: position 104,678,711 of record OX375877.1, read on the forward strand.
AAAAATAGAATCTTTCTTGTTCATCTCTTGGCAAATCGGTAATCATGAAGTCCATTGCTCTAACAAAAGAATAAACTAGACTGATGTCGAAAAACAAAAAGCTGGTATGAAAATCAATTGTACCAAAAAATAAGCAGTAATGTGCCAAATTGGCACTGAAGTTTATTGGTGGGGCTATATTGGGAAAAGTAACCTTCAATTGTTTATTACGTTCTGTTCTGCCATGAGGAATATTACTAGCAGAGAAATACCTTTCTGACGTCTTATATATCTTCTGAGCAGAATGCTCAGCTTAGATTTTACTGTAAATTATCTGTCTGCCGAATTTCCAGTCAATCCTATAATTTTTCTTGGTATTTCATTTTTAATGAATTGCAGTGTAGTCTTTTTATTTTACAAGGTTATATGGATGTATTACAAATTATGAAAGTGAATACATTGTTTGCTTTTTTGCACAGTCATCTCATGTTGACATATCTTTATCATATCAGCAACTCATTATGAATGACAGATACATTTTGAAGATATTAGGTTAAGTGCCTTTTCAGATTAATAAAATTTACGTGATCAGTATCCTACGGTATTATTATTTAGAAATTTTCTCAAACAAATTATCAGATATTTCTTTTTTACCCATCTAGTACAAACTATCCCTGTCAGTGTGTTACAAGTGTAGGAAACAATAATGTTCCAATTACACCAGCCTTGAAACTGGTAGGTTAATCTGACAATAAATTTGTTGCAGTTGCAGTGGAGTGGGCAGATAATTCACACAGTCACCAAGCAATCATGAAACAGCTGATATTCTTATTTGATATTTATTACTTTAAAACAGTCTTAAAAACTAATCACATCACTTCTAGATAAATAGCACAATAGCTGCAGTGTCTAACCGACATAAACGTGAATACCAGTGGAATTGTTCTGATTATGCTTGCTCATGTTTGGTTGTTACATGAAGTTGATGGCCATAAAAAAAAAGAGATCTAATTCTCATACCTTGGTTGGGGTACCCTGATACCTATCATATTATTTGGAAGATGTGCACTTGTGTCCATTTGACGATTCTCGGTTGGGCCTTGTGTCCTCTTTTTCATTGTTGTTGACCACTCTCTCACGCCGGAGAGGTCTCGTACACAGCAAGAAGGTATCGGAGAATCTGACTCTTCGTTTGGGGCAAGGTGAAATCTGACCCCTTGGAAAAAAACTTGTTTTTTCCCCGCTTGCTCTGGTTGTGTCTTGGATGGCCTAACGCCATTTGGTGATTAGCTGGGGTGATAAAAGTTCTTGTTGCAGAAGAGTGTTGCGTTCCGCAGCACAGCGACTATTGATGGAGAAATTCAAGTTCATAATTTATAGAGGATTTGCAAATGGGAATTCTATATTTCATGAAAATTTTTTGAAGCGTTGTCATTAGTTTTTATTTTGTTGTAAGAAAAATAATTTTTTATTGTTTGATAACTACATTAAAACATTCATTTTGTAGTCAATTTTCATATTTTTCAGATAAAGAATCTGTTTATTAAATCTCTGAATCAACATGTTTGCCATGGAAACAAAACAAAATTCTAAACTTTTGAGTTGGAGTTCAAAGTACATCAGCAGTTTTCAAGGAATACTAAACATTTGTGAGATTGTAAGTGGAAAATTAAAATAATTAATGAATTTCATTTTCAATCCTTTCAATTAAACAATTTGTTAAAAAATTTTGTTACATTCATTGCTTTTTTTTATGCATTTATTTTTTTATTCTTAAAATACAGTAGTACAATTCAGTCTAAAGCTATCTTTATTACGATTATAAATTTTTATGAAGTGCTTTACAGTAAAAGAGTTTTAGGAACTTTTTAGGCTCCTTAATGTACCATGTTTCCTTTCAGAGGAAATTCGTTGATTATTAGATGAAATAATATTTTTAATTAATTATACAAACAATTGTACAAGATGCATGATTAAAAGCTTATCTGATACTATTTTTCAAGAATTTATTTCAAGAAACTTTCTATATAAATCAATTCTAGAGAATGCTTCAAAAATATGACTGTTAAGTAACAAGTTATATATTTAAATCTGATATAAATTTAATTCTTTGATGTTGTATAAACTCTGATTTAGTTTAAAAATGTACATTTTCGATACTTGATTGAATTTGAATAGTTATACCAGGTCGCACATCAGTGTGCAGTGGGTCATCAGTTAAAATTCACTTGGTTAAATCAATAAATATTTTGCAACTGAAAAAGCTATCCTTTATTTGTTAAATTTATAACTTATTAGTAATTGAAAATAAATTCTTTTTTGGCTGATAAGACATTTTTTAAACTATTTATAACCTCCTGCATGGCAAAATTAATTAGTCTTTTCTAATTGTTTTGATTACAGTATTCTCAGTTATATCACCAGAAACTGTTTTTCACAAAACCTTTGAAAAAGAATGTATGTAGCAATTTTGCTATAAATAGATTATAAAAACTAATGCTTTCAGAATTAATATATGTTTTAATGATTTCAACTCAATAAGTAATCAATGGCAGTGAAGTATTTTTATCATTTGTATACCTTTTTATTTTTTGTTAACTAAAATTTTTTTTCGTTCTCTAATTGGATATGTGTGGAGAGAGGTGCCAGCTCAGGTGTTGACCTCATCTCACTGTGGTTCAAAATTACGAGGCATTGTCTTTGGATCTTTCCCCTTGGGATTGATCTAGGACCATCACCAATAAACCACTGTGTTACTCCAGTGTGATGTTAATTGCCTACCTACCTCTAATTGGATACATTTTGATATTTTGATTATCTATGATCACATTTTCTTGAGGAAGGCAACAAAAGAGACATCCTTGTTATCATTCACATTTACTTGTGCCGCCATTTATTAATGCTTTGTAAGACTTATTTAAGGATGTGGCCAATGCATACTCTTAGAAACAAATTGAACTTTTTTTTTATTGTTGTGTTCACATGTGCCATGGGCTTTATGAGATCTGGCTTATATTTCATGGGTAAAGAAAATTCTCTACATCTGGAATTATTTACCAACCACCAGAACAAAAACATTTCATGAAAGTTATCTGACAGAGTAGTAACAGAACTGGGAAATCAGGGAACTTTTTAATTCTGGAAATTTCCAAATTTCACAAAAAGTCAGGGAATTTTTAAAATTTTGATATAAACAGCAACTATTATCATTTATTTTTATTTAGAGATGTATGATTACAAGTACTTTTGAGAATCATATTCATCGAAATTATAATTAGAATAAATGACATTGGCGTCTCAATTTTCAAACACTGCAGAAACTGCCACTCTGGTTTTCGTGGCCGGAACGTCTCATCGCAGTGTGGCCAGCGATACAACTTGTGGTACACAATTTGAAATTTGTGTAACTAATGATAGTTTTTCGTGCATTAAATTAATATTTTTCACTTGCAATTACATTTTTGTAGAATTGTTTGGTAAAGCTTCAGTCTACGTTTATAGCGGTGTAACAGCCTTGGTGCTTTTTGTGGCGCACTTGTAAAGTCGCCAAGGAAGGAATTATTTCAAATGAACCAATGAAATTAAACAACAGTTTAACAGATTTTAAAAGAATTTTATAGAATATCCAAAATGAAAATTTAATCTTTTGACTATGGCTAATAACAAGAGCGATTCTTTCTTGGAGTGATTCTTATAACTTTCGAGGTACAACTGCTGTATCGGCCATAGTCTAAAGGTTAAACTTTCCACTTGCCAAAGTTGCCATGAAAACCGCAATACAGATGGGTTGCTTTCTCATTCCATAATTCGCTATTATAAGTGCACCAAAGACAATGCACCAAAACCGTTGCCACCGCTGTAAATGTAGACTAAAGCTGTACCAAATTTTTATTTATATTTGCATTTGATTTTGATGTATAGTAGAATAATATAGGGTCAGGTGCAAAAAGTTCATAACCAAAATATTTTATATTTTTCCAGTTTTTTCAATTGCTATTGTAAGAGTTCCATTAAGGGTTCCAACCCTTACAGTAACAACTAAAATATCTGAAGAGAAAAAATACAAAATATTTGTACAGAATGTTCCTTTTACCCCATTTGACCCTAAATACTTTAAAATATTGTCGTGTAGATACTGTATATCAATACCAATTACGGATCATGACATTTTTAAGGGAATTGTAAAATCAGGGAAATTTTTAACACTATCAGATAACTTTTTTTCGAGAATTTTGTTACCACCCTGTCTGAGTTTGCCTGACAAAAGTTATTTAACATTGTTTATGTTGTGCAAATTTATATATAGTTACTATTCATAATTGTTTTGCTTTATCATAGTTATAAATTTGAAAATTATTCTACTTATGGGAACAATTATGATACATGATTACCATCGTGGAAATTATTAGAAAATATGAAAGTAGTTGAATAAAAAATGCATTTATTTACAGCAAAATAATAAAAGAATTGATAAATGGCAGCATTAGTAAATGCAAATGGCGCAGAAGATGTATCTTTTTTCACCGAAAAATGTGTCAGGAGATAACAAAGTACCTTTTTTTTTCAGAAGAGAAACAACAATTAAATAAAAGAACAATAATTGATTACCGCTTTGTATTTCAGGTCATATGCTATGCTAGCATGCAGCTACTAAGAGACACTTGCAGACCAGCCTACTCTTCTTCTGCTGGAGGTTTTGTGGGAAGTGGTCACGAGACATACTTTTACCTTTGCACATGTGCTTGTATGATTATTACCTGCATTTTGCTACTTTCCTTTGTAATCTCACACTTATCTTGCATCTTGATGGAAAGAACTGTTTTGGTTAGTGAAAGATCTCAGATTTGTGAATTTCTGAATAGGTGTAGTAATAATATATCTTGTTTACAATTACCTCCCTACATATTTGTATTGGCTTTAAAGCAAAAATGAATAATGTCTTAAATAGCTATAAAGGTTATAACAAATATTTTCACTAGCTTTTAAGGCCAATTTATTTGTACAGCTGAATAGTAGCAAAATAGAGATCCATATCCCTTAAACACCTAAAGTGATTACAAATTGTATGTATCACTAAAGTATAAAAGCAAGTATCTTTAACTAAAATAAATTCATATTTGAAGCCCAGAGGAGATGCATCTGAAAATCGAGAGGATTAGTATCACAAGTCTATCTTACCCAAATATTGCAGTTCTAATGGAAATTGCTGGTTTAAATATCAATGCAATATTATTAAAATTTGGTTTACCACCTGAGCTGGTGACTATTTCAGCGTGAATGTACATTCAGGGATATGTATATAGCTAAGCTGACCATACATATCGTTTTGAACCCTGCCATTTTTTTCAAATTTCCTGGCTAGCTCATTGTTTTAATAAAAATATCAATTTTGTCACATTTATACTTTAATATTTGTCAATCACAGATTATTAACTACCTATAATCAAACATTGATATCCCCATGGATACCTGTAATTTATATGACCATAGAGCATTATTCATTACTATGTATCAATTTCTGCTGGTATTTATTTAGCATGTATTTTAACACATGTATTTAAAAAAATACATGTTGACAGCACTTGTGGCTCAGACGCTGTATCTGTTTTGCTGTAGTGCTAGTTTTGTTTTGCTTGCATGCTGACCACTGGCTTTGTTATTCAATGTCTTAAATGCTTTTCTTCAATATTGTTATTCACTGATCTTTGAATGTTATCATTAGGGCAACTTTTTTGTTGCAGTAAAAATGGAGAAAGTTGCACTTATCATTCCCTAAAGTTGCATTTATGGAAATAAAGTTGCACTTTTTTTGATACACTAAATTCTAAAATAAATTATTCGTAAGAAATGAAATAATTCAAAATATATTGACAATTTTTGTTGTATACAACAGTATTATAATACATTCTTTTATTCAGAAGAATGTGGAATGGTCGATCCTTGGCCAGTAATTTCTTTAACATTGAAAAACTGTGCCAGCCATTGTCATAATGAGTTGTATCGGATAGCAGAAACGCAAAATCCTTTAACTCAGCATTCAGAAATTTTAAAACAAGGCAAACAGCATGATGATTGACACTCACCTCGCAAACTCCACAGTCGATTACGCAAGTTTCCTCTGGATTATGAAAAGTGCAAACCAATATGTTAAAGTACTTCTTGCCATTTATTTCACTTTCGTTGGAAAGGACGAACACCTTCTTTCGATGAACTTCTTTGATCTGCAATACTTCGGAAGATCAGACACTCGTGATCGAAGGGTTGGTTCAGACGGCGAAAAATGAACTATTAATTAATTTTAAGCTATATTTTAAAAAGTTGCATGTGGTTACATTTACGCAAAAAGTTGCATTTATGACCTATTCCACGGTCATGTATGTGACAATCACTCTACAAGATATGTATAAATATTTGATAAATGTATGTATAAATGTAGCGAAAAGACAGAATTCCATTTTGTTAAACAGTTTAAAAGAATATCTAGTAAATAGTAATGAAAATCATATTTTTTTTGAAATTTTTATAGTATTTTTATATTCTTTTTTTAGTTAGTCATGTATGTGACAAAGAGCAGAACTGTGATTTGACAACACTAACTTTTATTAAAAAATTCAGTAATTTATATGCATGAAATATGTTAAAAAAAAATTTTGGCATTAGAAAAAGGATTGACAAAGCCAAGTTAAAAGTATTTTAAATAATTTTTGATTTTTAACAAAATATAATTTGGCAGGTTATGTATGTGACATCGTTCAATTTTACATAACTGAATTTGGAAATATTACAATATTGTGACCATTAATTATTGGTGTAGGCAGCACTTTAATTATATTCTCATGTTGTATAATTTTGTTGATAAATGAAGTTAAGTACAAACACATGCTTAACGAAAACTACATTGATATCAGTTTCATCTAAAGCAGATGTTTGTGCAACGTAGGGCTTCCACGACCTTTTCCCAAACACTTGTACTAGTACTAACATGCCAAGTGAAATATTTACAGATAAAGTGTGATTTTCTGCTGATGGTTGGGTACTTTTAAAACACTGTTTTGTATTTTCTCAATAGCATAACTCTTGTACAGGAGTATCCAAATTTTGCTGGCTGGTAAACAAACAAATGTGGTCGTCAGAACTTTTAACGTTATGTGCTTTTTTAATCCCGGGAACATCCTTCCAATCAATCTGGAACAAAATTCCAATCAATCTGGGTTTTATCTATGTCATTCTGCAACATAGAAATGGCCATAATGTTTGATACTATTTTTGCAGCAACTGTAGCAAAGTTGATTGCATTCTGTACTATGAATCTTCTTGCCTTCACTTCTGCATATACTCGGGACTTAATGGTACCACCTATACCATCAACAACTCCCTTTTCATAGGGAGTTGCTGAATATTTCCATTAAAAACCTAAAAAACGCTTTTGTATTTTGGATAACAAAAAAAGAAAGTAACAAATAAATTTGTTTCTAAACTCGCTGGATGGGCCATCACTCCAGATGATCAATTTTGGTTCATTTGCTTGAAATTTAATAATTTCAAGAAGTTTTTAAATGAAAGCAGATTGAGATAGCTTTGATTTATCTTTGGTATCACTTACAATAAGATAACTGTGTTTTTTTTTATTATTTTCAAACAACGCAGATGTTTACAAAGTTTCATTTTCCCTGCTCCAAAGTGCAGACTGCATTTCGTTTTGCCACTTACATGAATAACTCATAGCAAAATCTTCTTGCAACACAGTAGCAATCGTTGCAATTTACTATTTCATGTCACATACATGACTGCTTGAAGTCACATACCTAACCACAATGTCACATACATGACCATTGAAAATTATAATTTAAATATAATATTTTTTTAAATTTTGGACATTATTTCACCAATAAGTATGATTATAATTTGTAAATAATAATTTAGAATTTTTCTGTAAATTTAATGACATAGGAAATAAAAAACTGGTCATTATTAATGGTCATGTTTGTGACTCCCCACAACATTGATATGTTTTGATTGTTTAAAGAATACCAAAATGGACGTTATTTTGTTATGTTTTGATATATTCTAACTAAAAATATATTAGTAATTGAAAATAAAAATATGATAGATACATATATTAAAAGTGAAGGAATTGTAGAAGCCTTTGAGAAATATTCTAATAAAACAGACTACTTATAATTTTTGTCATATGCCTTGAAAGATGCTATTTATGATGAGATCTCATATATTTAAACAAAAATAAAGTCAATTACAAGAAAGATCATATAGTTTTCATTAAAAATATGTGCCACAATCATGATAATTATATAAAAAAAATTTTTGGCCCTTGGTTTCAAAATTCATGGAATGAGCCTTATGCTGAAAGTTGCATTAATGTTGCGGTTATAACTCACTTACAAAACACCCCATGTATGAGGAATTTTGGTTTTAGTACTTTACATACAGCGTAGAATGTGTGAAAAAAAGTTGCATTTGTTGCAAAAAGTTGCCCTAGTTATCATCAATTTAGAAAGACCAAAAGTTGCTAAGTACCATGTTTGAGAAGTGGAATTGGCACAACCTTGTGTTTTAAGCAATATGTAGCCCAATAAATTTTGTACAGGGTGTGATGCATGCACCGAAAAACTGGTGAGGGACTTTTGGTGAATTTAGCCACCACCAAAACAACATGCAATATTGTATACATATATAGCAGTGTAACCCATCTCCATCATGAAGTACTTTTCAGTAGACCAAATCCCACACATCTGAATTTGTGACTGATGGACAAGATGTGAATATGTGCACTTTCAAAAACAAGTCAGATGGCGCTTTTGACAAATTCCAATGTGAACTTGCCTCAATCCACACACACTTCAATGGATGATCCAATGATGAGTAGTTTAATTGTCAATGTAATGCAAATCACTTCAACCAACTGTCTAAAGCCAAACATATTGGCTTTAATATATATGCAATGTAAATTAGTTTAATATTATGCATTTCATGGATATTTATTAAAGTGACGTTAAAAATATACAAAATTTTTCACTGACTAAATTTTCCTGAAACTCATTGCGAAAAGTTGGTCACCCATGTATTAATGTTTAAGGGGTGCATGATCTAGAAAATAACATATGCAATTGAATCCTATGTTGCATATCACAAAGGCCAGTATTTGAGCTGCAGGTGGTTAACACAATAAAATTAGGTTCAGATTCTTTTTAATCCAATCTTATAATTTTTCCAATTAATTCATTTAATTTTGCCTGTCTTCAAGCAGAGTAGAATGAAATTGGTTCTAAGTTGTGACCAAAGACCAGGTAGAAGCTGCGATATTTAGACAATGCAAGTATAAGACAATATGCAAAACAATTTTTAGGTATATCAATTTCCATGTCATTGTTTAATATTTGTACAGTTTACAGAAGGTGATTGAATATTTTGTGTCTGATTTCATAAGTTGTGTATTTTAAATATTTTTAGCAAGTCTTTTGGTAATTATTTTACTGGGAGACTAAAATAGAAAGACTGGTTAAATTTTAAATATATGTGATTAAATTTTAAATAGTAATTTTAACTGTCTTATAAAATAACCTGAAAGAAGTTAGAAATTTGAAGTGGCCAAATTCTCTTGTGTCTCACTGTGTATAAATCATTAAATGGATTCTCCAATAATTTCCATCAAGTTTGCACCCCAGTCTACATATTTGCTTGTTAACATGCATGTCTTTGTTCACAATGCTTTAAGGAAGACAATCAAATGTTTACATGAAACTTTAAAAATAGTGATTTAATGGTTTATTTTACAATATATTTCAGTGTACTTTGCTTTTTTTATTGAATATTTTTATATTTGTATACTATTTAATCTATAGTGTATGGTTAGCCTGAAACATGGAGCATGGTTTCATTATTTGTACAGCTGTGTAATTTACTTTCCACCACTTTCTTGCACTTTTGTATCTAGGAATGGGGTTCATATAAGCCCGATTTTCAGAATTTGTTATGTCTGGAGTTCTAAATCCTATCCGTATTTTGTACTTTAATTTCTTTCAGACCACCGTCAACTAGATGAATCTGAAATATGCGATTTTTAACTTTTTTCATCTCATGGCTCACAAAGTAATTACTAAAATTCTGTGGTACACCAAAACTTTTTTTGTTAATGCGATAAAATAAGGATTTCTAGATTATTTTAAAATCTACAGCAGAAAAATAATTCAATAATCAAGAGGATAATAAAATAATGGGAAAAATAATTCAAGGGGATAGACTTGTAATTTTTTCTACACCATGACCTCTTTACTACTGAATTAAAAATATTAAATTTAATATACTTTAATTCATATTAATACCATGTGAAATACTCTACTTTAGTTTGGTATTTCATTCAGCAGTATCAGAGATGCCACAGGAGACTTCCCTACTGTTTTTCAACCTTGGCAACTAGGGGTATCTTTTCAAGCAAAATCGTCTCAAAAACTATTATTTTCAAAATGTTGCAACTTTTGGGTAGTTTAAAGGCCAACGAAAGTTTTGTTTTCTTTCCAACTAATTACAGATTTAAAAAATATTTTTGCTTCAAGAAAATTTTCTAAGGGATGCTAATTTTAAAGTTTTAGCACCAAGCCATGGCAACCAGGAAAGAAAAACATCCAAATCTGGTTCATAGTTTGTTGTGGAAACTTATTAAGAAATTGTTTCATTTTTAAATTTCTTGGCGGTATCTTCATGTCTGTTTTTATACTGAATTAGCACATTTTGTGTTTTAGATGATTCATTTTGTATCTGAGCAACTAAAATAGGGCTTCTTTTCTACTTTAAAAAAAAACTAATGCTACTATTTCACAAGTGCTTTGGTTGTGGCAACCCTGCAATATAAAATACAATATTTCTTCCGAGTAAAATAAAGTCCTACTTTATATGGTTTTTATGTTTGACATAAGAACTAATAATACTAGTGTGAAATGAGGGCATATGTATGTCGACATAACCATTTCACACAAGTGATAGACACATAACATCCATATTTCAAACAGAAGTAGCCAGTGGTGTCATCGTAAGTTAAGCAGTGCTGAAATGCTCTGATCTGGGTATATTGTTGGGAGGGGTTGAGGGACAGAATGTAGTGGCATTTTAATATTTTTCTTTTTATTTCTCGTAAAAAATTAAGCAGTGCCTAAACGGCGTTCCGGCACCACTAAAAAGATGTACCCATGGAGGTAGCTTAGAATCAATGTAAAAACAAATAATTATTTTTATTGTACTTATAACATGGCTTGTGTAAAGAATTTTACTTTTCTGTTTTTTATTTGCACTTATAACATAAATTTTTGGATATTTTTAAAAATAAGGTGTTTTTGTAGGGTGTGATGTTTTGGTCAACTTCTTGTGTCATCTGTTTCTTCACTAGTGCTGCTTTGTTTTTGTATGTGAATTCACCAAACTCTGTGGAGGTATTTGGATATTCCCATAAAGTTGCAGCTGCTGTAAGTATGTTTTGATATTTTTCCTTTTGTGTATTTGAATTTAAGTTTATACTCTATGTATGATTTCAACTTTTATAATTGATTATAAATGAAACATGCACAAAATATATCTTAATACATGAGTGTAATATTTTTAATTAGATCAGAGAGTGGCTCAGTATTTGCCCTCTATGTTAGCAACCTACGAGTTGTAGGAAGTCCATGTTCGATTCATACAACCCAACTTAGCATTCATTTAGAACTTTATAAAAGTACTTGAAGCAGTGAATTTTATTTAAAATTATAAATTTTCTGGTATAAAAATCTGTAAATGTTGACTAAATTTTTGAATGGACTTTTTTTTAAGAGCTATTCATATCTAATTAAAAATATGGCTAGTGTTTCATAGAGTGCCTATATAATAAGAGTGGTGACAAGGGACCAAATTTGGCCCAATGCGCATGCGCAGCAGCCATTTTTCTACCAGAATCGTCTCAAAGAAGATTGCTAGATGAATAAATTTATCATTTCAAGGAGAACAAAAAGCATATGATTGTTATAATATGGATACATTCGGTATAAATGAATAAAAAAACACTCAATTACATTCGTAATTGATGAGATGGATTGCACAATGCGCTAACTTAAATTGCGGGAAACACCATGTTGTTTAAAAAAAGCTGTTTACTTAAAAAGTCTTCACATTTATACTGACAGAACAATAAATTAATAATAAATAAACATTCTAAAACACGAAACGGAACATGAATAAGCTATATTTTCTTTTTAATTTAATATACACACGTTTTTCTCAAACACACAAAAAGTTCCCATGTTAAGTCTACGGGAGCTAGGAAAAGACTGCCTCAGGCGGTAGAAAAGGTCTCTAAGCCAATCAGAAAGTGTTTCCCGTTTGTCGCCACTCTTATTATATAGGCACTCTAGTGTTTCATCCTCTCTGTTCTAGAAATAAATTATTTTAAATACCTTGCATAAATAATTAAAAATTCCGCTAGTAAAATAAAATATTTGAAGTGTTATTAAGCAAGCTGCAAAAAACAGTGGGTAAACATAGTTTTATGTTTTTAAGAGATTTCAGTACAAATAGATGAGAGAATGTGGTGAAAGATTTGTTTAATCCTTCGAGAGCATTTTTGTACACATCACATTTAGAATACTGAAGCATTACTTAATGATACACATGCAATTCTAAATTATATCAGCAAGTGTTTTAAGAAATTGCATATTTGCAAAATTCCTCATACTTAATGATTTCTAATATTGCATCTGGCACAACTTGTCCTGTTTAGGACTTTGCACTATAAAATTCAAAATCCACAATCCACTTAACCCATTAGCGCCCAGCGGTATATTTTTAGACCGATAGACGAAGTTCATGTACCGCGCTTTTAAGTGACCTTCAAACATTCCATAGCAGTGGAATTGCACATGTGGCAAGAATAAACATTCCCGAGTTCAAATGTCATGTGGTTTTCTCGTTAGCTTTAATTGTTATCTGGCAGTGATAGAGGAAAGTTTATCTTAGTATTTTTTTACGCGGTTTTTCGTTCTTTGTTCACATTTCTCCAGAAAACAGTAAAGTGATCACGGTAAGTAAAACTTTATTGGGTTTTATATTATCGTTATAGATGTAGCTATTTCGATATAATGCGGTGTTTGTTCAAAATGAATTTAATTAGTAGAAAATTGAGCCGAAATGTGAATGTACTATAAATAGATCGCTGGGCGTTCAAGCGTTCTTTTTTCCCCTTATTACAGGCAGTACGACAATTTAGTTTTTGTATTTTTCCAGATTGGAAAAATGAATCGGAAAATATTCAGTAACGTTCAGAATGCTGTCAAATATCTATTTTCAATAGAAATTGATGATGATATTATTGCTATACCACCTGATGTTGATGAACTGGCGGACGAAGAGGAAATAGATAAGTTAGATGCTCTAGTTATAAAGAATATTACTGGGAAAATAGAAGTTTTTTTCAATAGATGATGAATGTGATGAAACAGATTTGCCTTCAACTTCTGAGAGAAAAATTAAAAAGCTAAAAACTGAAAAGCGAAAAGTATTCTGGTAAACGAAAACACGGAATTACACCAAATGGTTGGAAGCAGAGGAAAATAGTTAGATAAAATGCAACGTGGCACGTACTATTTTCGATTTGACGAAAAAAATTAAATTACGGTAGTCTGGTGGATAGATATGACAAAAGTGTTACTGTTGCTACGAACTTGGATGACATCGAGTGCATGTAAAAAGTTCAAAGATGGTCTCGTGAGAAAAAAAAAGAGTAACAATTCCACAACCAAATTTCATAAATGCTTACAACAAACATATGGGAGGGTAGACCATCATGACTGGTTGCTAGAAAAGCACAGCATTGCAATTAGAGGTAAAGAATAGTATTGGTGCTTGTTCACGCGAATTATTGATATGGCATTAGTCAATGCAAGCATCCTGTATAGAAATATTCAAGGATCTAATACTATGACGATTTTCGAAGAGCTGTTGCCGTGAAATATCTCAAATTGGGGATCGGAAGAAGAGTTTTAAACGGTCGCCCTTACAGCTTCCACTCAACCTCAGAAATCGACAGAGATGATCATAATATAGGCAGGCGAAATGCCCAAAGATGCTGCCGATTTGAAGATTGCCAATCAAGACTACTTTCATTTTGTATAAAGTGCAATACCACTTTATGCAAAAACTGTTTTACAAAATTTCACACGAAATTGTAACTAATGTTTTTATTACTTTGGTACAAGTTTATTGCATGTTTTTCATAATATAATATGCCACTTATAATTTTTAAGTTCTTTGTGTTTTCAAACATTTTTTTCCCTGTAAGTGCTTTAGAAATTTGAACATCATTTAGTAAATCCTGAATAAATTATTGTATTTTATTATTATTGTATAAGTTTTTTACATATTTCGAAATATATACATGTTTTTTTAAAGTGATGTATTTTTGTTTTTATCTATTTTATCATTTTTAAACATTTTATTGAAGAACTAATATTTGTCAGCTATCTGCTAAAAAATATCGTGCCAACGCCCAGCGATCTATTTTTAGTACGTCGTTTTTTTTTAAAACTGAAGTCCGTTTCAATAAAATTCGATTATAATATTCATATTGAAGGTAAAATACCCCAGATTTAAGAATTTTATTCCATTGCTTCAAAAAAAATTAATTTGGGCGTTAATGGGTTAATGAACTGTGTGTATTGTAAATACTTATATGTATTTAATTATTTTCCTCTTTTTTATTCTTCATGCCTAGATCTTGGGGTTCATCAATTCTGGACTCTACTTAATTAATGCAATAAAATCATACAGAATTTGTAGAAATTGCTGGTCCTATCAATGTAAGTTAATCGTATAAACTTTTAAAATTGCAAATATATAATCTCATTTAATACAAGTAACACTAACATCTTTTTTTTTCCTATAGGAATTGGGAAGAATACAATTTTGATGCTATGTTTCACAGTTGCACATGCTTATCACAGCACATGACATTCTGACAATGAATATAACTGCAGATTATGTACATAAATTCTATATTACGCAAAATGTCTATATGTATATAAAGTATATATTATCAGATAAATACCATCTCTCATGTTATTTATTTTTATCACTTGCAAATGTAATTGTAATGCCATATTTAAATCATTATAAAATCTTAAAAGTTTAGTGCTTTGTATATTTGACACTTGAAACATTATTTTTATTCCAGTAATGTATTTATTCTAGGACACTATTGCTGTGTTGCAATAATTAAAATTATTTTTAAAGCCAAAATCGTTATCAAATTATTTTAACAATGTGCTATTGTGTACTGATAAATTAAAAATTTTCAGTATTCATTTGAATTTTTTTTCTTGTATAAGGCTATCTTTAAAAAACATTAAGGGTCCTAGTTCTTCAATTCTTGCAAAAATTCTTAAAAATGATATATTAAGAAACTTTTATGCTTATTGAAATAGAAATTCATATTCTACAAATATCAATATATATCAAAATAAATATTTTCCCTCTGTTTTTGCATTTTATGTGATGCTTTAAATCTGCATGTTTTGATTCTTTTGGTACAGGGTGCATTATGCGGGAAAAAAAGATATTTTAAAATATATTTTTACGACTACAAAATATTTAAAATGTAAATGTATAGTTAAAGAATGACTAATATGCAAAGGGTAGTCTGCATTTTGAAAATCATAAATAAATTTGGGTACTTGGTGGTATGAAGTGAAAATTCAAACTTTTAGTTTGTATTACTGCTGTTACACCATCTCATACCACTACAAGAGGAGACCGTCTGTTATAACTAAACATGACATGCTACTATCCCATGACACCACTAGACACAGATGACAATGTTCAGTAGATATTCTTACTGACACTACGCTGTAATTCCTAGTGTAATGGTGTGAGGTGCCATCACTTATGACAGTCAGTCCATGCTTGTGGTACAATGTAGTTTGACAACACAGTGATAAGTCATACATGTTTACCCTTTCATGTCATGTGTCCAAGGGGCTATATGGGTCAATCTTGTGAAATAGGAAAAATTGCTTCTTAAAATTTTTTCAATCGAAGGTTTTTAAAACTTTATTTTTTTGGCCTAATAATTTTCTACTATGTTCATTAAGTAAATTAAAAATATCAGCAATCTAAATTATTAACATTTTGTTAAGGAAAAAAATATTTAAAAATATATAAATTTCCTGTTGAACATTTCATAAGACCATGTATTTTTAATTCAGCTGATTAAGTACATAAATAAAATTACTAGGAACATGACGCTTCAGGAAATTATGGATTCCCGAATATTTAAGTATTATTAGAAAGTAGGAACATTGTGGATAGCTATTACTGCAACCTTTATGCTTTTTTAACAGATTACGTGTTTTGCTGTGTGGTGTTAAATTACTGCAATCAATTCTCAGCTATTTTTGATCTGTAGTATTTCTTTTTGTATTTTTCCATTTGCCTTGTATATTTTTTAAATTTTTCTTCCAGTTTCTTTATACGAATGTAGGTCTCTGCTTTATCTCTTCTAACTTTTTTTCTTAACATTATCATCTCTTGTTGTGTCTGGGTTTGAAGAACCTGAAAGTTGAATATCTATACCACTTTCACATGGTTTGGGTAGGCAATTCTATCGGATGACAATTTCTTGTTCAAGCGATAGAGTTTTGAATTTTCTTTCCTATTTTTATAATTCCCCTTTTCTGCCTCGAACTCATTTTAGCTATAGGCTTTACCACTCCTTTCTTCTTTTGGTTAACATATACTTCACTTGCCTCTTCAATTTATCTTGTATCAAACGTTATGGAATTTTTTTTAATATGCTCCTGACGACGTTTCTCAGCTAACCTTTTCTTTAACAACCTTTCCTCATATGTTTGTTTCTTTTTATTTTAAGACTCATATCTGTCCATATATTGTTTACAACTTATAAAAAAGAGCATGTGATAAAGGATATTTAGTAATATCTAGACATTTTTAGGTGCAATGACAAAAGCATTACGTATTAAATAAAAGAAACAAATATTTTTCAAAATTTCAAGCCCATTATAAGGTATTTTACTATTAAAAAATTACAAAGAATAGTAAATAATCAAAAGTTAATAGTAAAGAATATATTTGTCTTCAGTTAATAATTTAAATATTTATAAAATACTGAAAATAAAACATCATTGACTTGGTATGTTAAAGGCAGGACAAGACAATGATGGCCAGGATAATGATGAAATAGGCTTGTTCAGGGCTTAATGGATGAACCCTTAAAAATTTCAGTTTGAATTTCACACACATTTAAGAAATATCTTTTATACGCTTGATAATAAAAAAAATTAAAAATTTACTACAAACATTTAATTTTTATCAAAGCCAGGAAAATGATCTTCAATATACATAAACCTTGAACTCTGATTGTATGTGCTGACCAAAAAAAAAGTTGATAACTTTTCAAAATGGCAGTTATTTATTTAAGTAACCTCAACCCCCAGATTACTTGAAAAGTATTCTTGTAACTCAGTGCTGTCATCTATTAATTGCCCACATAATGATATCTGAGATGCCAGGAAAATGATGATATTACTTGGGACAATAGTTATTGAAGTTACTTTTGGAAATTTTTGCAATATTATTTCCATTATTGTAACTAATAACCTTTCAAATGTATAAAGAAGCAGAATAAATTATTTACAAGAATATATAAATAAATATTAAAACCCTAATGAATGAAGAAATTGTAAAATTTCACTCAGGGACATGCCAGGACAATGATATTTTAAAAATGTATAAAATAAAAAAAAATATGTCATTAATTTTCTAATTCTGTAGATTATAAAAATGATCCTAAACTATTCTTGAAAGTTGACAAAATCTTTAAAGTGATAGAATTCTAGAAGGGACATGAATGTTGCCTATTTTGCAAGAATGATTCATATACCAGCTTGAAAGTGCCTGGTTACACGATTCTTTGTTTTCCCATGAGTGTCATGTTGTTGGAACCTTTTCTTGCCCAGAGATCACAGGATCCACTGAGCATATCTCAAATGTGCAGGTCGTCATTTGTCCATTTGCGGACATATGGGATCTGCAACAGCAAGTGCATGGCATAATTTACCACAGGATAGCATAAGGACCCCATGTCATGCCAAATATTTCCAGCAGAGGTGGGTTTGACCTGAGGTACTCAAGTGATCTTTTTTTTTTCACATTGGAGTTTACCGTCTTTATTAAATAAAAGAGTTATGCTTCCAGGATACCCCAAGCTTTCCCTAATCTTCAGCTTTCATCCCACTATGTTCCCAATGCCTCTTTTACTTGACATTGTCTTGTGTATGGTGTAGCCTAGCCAAATATGGCTTGCCATAAAACGCCAAAACAACCAACCAGAGAATTTTACAACTTACTAATTTATGACCTTTCTTTTCAATTGATTGATAATGTGATCATTTCTATCTCTTCATGTTTGTCCAACATACCATTTTTGATTCTGATGAAAACCTGATTTTTTGGAAGTATATTTATTTAATATTTTAAATTAGATTTCTGCAGTTTAAAGAAGTGACCAAACCTAAATTTAGCAAATATTTGTTACTTCAGATCGTGCTCATAGCAAGAAATTGTAATACAATTTTTTAAAACATTCCAGAAATAATTGAGAGGTTGTCAATATACAATTAATGGATATCTAAAATCCACCAAGAAAAAGTTTTGGTGGAATCATTAGAAAATAATACTGAAACAAATTCAAATAAAAAAAAGGCAGCTGGTCTTAAACGAGTTAGGAGGGATCGAGCAAACCTAGAAGAGAATTGAAAAAGACAAAAGATGAATTATTAAAGATACGTAGAATTTCTGTAAAGTATAAAAAAAAATTTAGACTTAGAGACAAAACCAATTAAGAAACTCCTCGAACAAAAGTGAGAAACCTCACGAAAAATTGTAACGTAACACCAGAAGTGAAGAAAAGATTGTTGTTTGGAGAAGTAATAACAAATGAGTTGGCTGTTGGGTACAGCAAGCTAAAAAATGAAAAACTAAACACATATTTAAAGGAATAATGTAAGGAGACATTCATAATAAGTATGAAATATAATATTATTGAAAGAAGTTTTATCAAAATAAATTTTATTTTAGTGATTTCTCGCATTAAAATTTGAAAAATGTAACCAATTGTGCAACCTAAATTGAATTTCTTAAAAACTTTTGTGAAATGAAGATTAAAATATGTAATGAAGAAGTTATTATATGTGTTTGTCATTTCTCTGTCTGATTGTCATTCCCCGGTCGACCTGAAGTTTAATTTTCGAGTGTTTTGCATTGAAAACATTTTTTGCTGATTTTATTTTATTGCTTAGAAAGACTATATAAATACAATAAAACCACCATTTAAAGGGAAAAAAAAATAATATTAAAAAAAAAAAACCTTGTTTAATTTAGAGAAAATGACCCAACTGGGCGAAAAATGTGGTTGTCAAAACCAAATTTATACATTAAAAACATGACCAATGATTTCAAACTCAGCAGAAAGATTTTTATGTATAGGTTCTATATTGAAAATCTACATATATAAATACCCAATAACTAAATCAGAACTTGGTTTCTACTGATAAAATGCAGACATCTAGCTGATGTTTTGGGACAGAATACTTTGGGAATAGTCAAGAATTATGGAGAAATTAATATTCTGTTAGTTATTAGGCAGAAAATGAGTAGCCTATAAAACAATATTTATTTTAAAATCAAGTAATGTAATTCTTGAAGTAATTAAAGCAGCTCTGAATAAATGATAAAACAACAAACATGGTCAAAATCTCATATTACTAGTTTCATAATAGGTATTTTAATTAACGCCGTACTGGAGCAACACGCCTGGCTATTGGCGAAAGTCCGGGATCAATCCCAAAGATAGATGCAAGGACACCTGTGAGCTGGCACCTCACTCTCAACTTCCACACCATGCTAACATGACAGATATAATGTGCACCAGCCCCTTTGTACATAACAGTCCTTGGTTGGATTCAAACTAGACAAGTTCAAAATTTTAACTGCATTTGCCTCCCAACAAATTAAAAAAAAAAAAAAAAACCAGTTAAACATTTTTTTGTTCCTTTTAAAAATGAAAAATTTCATGCTTACAAGTATTCAAAGTAATTTATGTTGACAATCACCTTATGTTTTTGCAATAATATCAGGCATCAAAAATTCAAGTAACTGTTTATTTAAACAAACAGATTGAATATTTGCTGCGTTGTTTCATTCATTAAAGCATCAAAGTCAAAGCAACAAACTAATTACGTAACACATAAATAGCAGCAGAAAAAATAATCAACTAATGTATATAACCTTTTAATTGAACAAATTCGATTAATGCAACATAGCGTTTGGTTTTTCTTTTTCATATTTCACGATTACTACAAGGAATTATTACTCAATGTTTACTACAATCAGTGAGTTTTAGCCCACATCGCTCGTTCTTTCTTCTCTTTTTCCACTTCTGCCAGCACCTTCTCAAGGTATCGGTTCTTAACATCGTCTTCGAATTTGGTCCACTCCTCTTTGGGTAGAATATTTTGTTGTACACATAGTTGACTTGCCCTATGCATACGATAGATCCGTGCGTCAACTACATCTTGAGGCAATCGATCAACAGCTTCCAGAACTTCTGGAGTTTCGTAGTACAAATCATCGTGGTACAGACCATATTTGTTGTAACCCATTCGATTGAAAAACCATTTTTTCACTCCAGTAGTGGCTAGGTATTTTTGTACAAATGCTCGAGCGGCCATACTGCAGATTTGAGCAGTTTACAAAAGAAAATAAACTTCCCAGTTGAAAATTTTCTGGAAGGGCAAAGTTTCTGAAAGTGAACTGAAAATACAGAGTTGAGCTGCACATGAGCTGTTAAGGGATGAATGATTTTGCAATCAAATATAGCCTATTAATAATCGAAAAGAATAGAAATGATTCATTCAATTGATTTGTATTAATTAAAAAGAAATTTTATTTTTTTAGCAAAATAAACAAAATAGTGAACGATTTTATAAATTTAAACTAATTACTGTGAGAAAGAGGAATAAGGTGGACCGTTCTTACCGATATCATAAACTGCCATTACTTTGGTACTGTATATTTTTTTTTGTGCTTCTATTTTGGTTGAATCAAAGTAACATTTTTAACCGAACGTCGAAACATACATTCAAATAAATTGTAATTTCTTAAATTAACATTATGGCGGGAACAACGGTAAGTGTATTTGTATCTCTTAGCAAAAGTATTTTAATGGACTGGTTCATAAAGTAGCGTATTTTGTTTCTTAGTGTAGTTAAGAATACCATGTGGATATTTGAAATGGAAATAATTGAAACACTAGTGGATTCATTTTGCGATGATTTCCAAAAATTTATTCGGGATATTTGATTTTAATGCCGTATATTTTCTGTTTGCAACATTATTTTACTCTTTTTGTATTTAAATTGGGACAGCCGGTTATTTAACAAATCTTTGAGGGAAAACCCACTTGAGTTAGCAGCTGAATTTTTATCACAAATTAGATCAGCAACATCGTTGAATTTTGAAAAAGATTTGTCGTTCAATGTATATGTTATGGAAGAAATTCATGAAAATATTGATTCAGGATGAAATTCAGGGATACAGATTTGATAGAACTTTCTTGTTTTGATGCTTTGGTAGCTTTTTGTGTCGCCAAGAAAGAATTTCTCTGGAAAAACACCTTTAAGATTTGTTGAAATTAATTAAAAAATGTAAAGAATTTGGAAAATGGAAAAAAAAAAAAAAAAAAATCCACACAACTCATAATTCTTACTACTACCAGCTAAGTATTTATTTAATGGAAATTTTTTTAATATTTTTTCTGAGGTATTGTAAAAGAAGTTTGTCCAAGGAAAATAATTTGTAGTTTCAAGTCGATGGAACCACCAGGCTTTATTATATGAATGTTACAAAAGATCACCTTAATCTAGCATACTCAAATAGCCTAGTTCTAATAGTAACGGATTAGAAACCTGAAGTTGTGAGTTCAAATCCATCCCAAGACCATTGTGCACAAAGATGGCCCTTGCATGTTAAATTTGTCATGACCTTAAATAAAATGGCGTGGTGCTGAAGTTTAGAGTTGGGTGCCAGCTCAAGTGTGATCTAGTCATCTGACCGTGGATCAAAATTATGTGCTATAGTCCTTGAATCTTTCCCCTCAGGTTTGATCCAGGACATCAGGAATAACTCGAGCTGCTCCAATGCGATGTTAATTGAATACTTATCTAGCAAACTAGAGTTATTTAGGCATAGTAAAATAAAAACAGGGCTTATAAATGTCACTTTTTGTTCTTTTGTCACCTTTTTGACATTTTGTCACTTTTTCAAATACAAATACAAATATTGACGACCAGCTACAGGCTCAAGCCCAACAAGGCTGGTCCTTTGTTTATGAATTCTCCAATTCCCAAATTGTGTCTTAAATTCGTACACTCCCTTTGAATTAACGTTCCAACTGTCTATTACCCTATTAAAGTAGTAGTTTTTCCTTAAATCCCGATTAAAAGGTGTCTTATTCAATTTATACCCATGACCCCTTGTTCTGTTATCCCTAATGAAATTTAAGCCCTCTGTGTCCTCTTGTTTTACAAACTTGAAAAGCTGAATAAAATCCCCCCTCCTTCTTCTTCTTTCCAGTGTATACATGTTTAGCTTACTTAAACGTTCATTATAGTCAAAATTTGCTAGCCCCTTTATTATTTTTGTAGCTCTGTGCTGAACCCTTTCAATTGATTCTATGTCCTTTCTCATATATGGGGCCCAGAATTGTACAGCATATTCTAGATGTGGTCTTACTAAACCCTTATATAACGGCAAGATTACATTCTTATCCCTTGAAGTTACAGTCTTTTTAATATACCCCAGTAACCTATTAGCCTTTTTACCCGCAGCTGAACATTGGTGACTCATTTTAAAATCCCTGTGAATTATCACCCCAAGATCCTTGACTGTTTCTCCCTCCTTTACCTTTACTCCCTGCAGACAGTACTCGGCTCCACTGTTCCTGTAACCCATATGCAGAACTTGACATTTCCCTACATTAAATGACATACCCCATTTTACAGCCCATTCGGATATCTTATCAAAATCCCCTTGTAAATTTTCTATCTGTAACTTGGTATCCACTGTCCCCCATATTTTTAAGTCATCTGCAAATATACTGATTCTATTCTTGATCCCCTGATCTATATCATCTATGAAAATTATAAATAAAATTGGTCCCAAAACTGATCCCTGAGGCACCCCACTTTTAACTTCTGTCCACTGTGAATGATTTCCTTTTACCTGCACTCTCTGCTTTCTACCCAATAACCAATTCTTTATCCATATTAATGTTTTTCCCTGAATCCTCAGCCTTTCCAATTTAAACAGTAATGCCTCATGAGGTACTTTATCAAAAGCCTTTTGAAAATCTATGTACATGATATCCACACTGCTCTTATTATCCAGCTCCTCAGTAATTTTTTCGTAGAACTTCAAAAAGTTTGTAGAGCAGGATCTGCCATTCCTGAACCCATACTGATTCTCTGATAACAGTCCCCCCTCCTCCAAGTATAACATTATATGCTTTTTTAACAGAGATTCAAATATTTTGCAAATTACTGATGTTAGACTTACTGGTCTATAGTTGCCCGGATCACTTTGTATTCCCTTTTTGAAAATTGGAGTTATGTCAGGATTTCAGGAGTTTCAGATTTTTTAAGTTTTGAAATTCTATATGGACAAGAACAATTTTTTGTGCGCAGTTAAAAAAAATTCATTTTTCCTCTAAAAAAAGTTAATTGATTAAATTTGACAAATTAGATTTTTTTTTTGTTCTTTTGTATTTTTTTCTTTATGAAAGAAAGGCAAAAAATCACATTAAAAAAAATTTGCCAGCAATTTCTTTTATTTTTTTTTATTTGTCCCAATGATAATGACATGAGGCAGGATTCCCATGGTCTTTGAAAAGTCCTTGGATTTTTTATTTCGGAACTCGTGGCCCTTGAAAATTATGGAACTTGGTGCAAAAGAGTGAATTATTAACTGGTGCGAGATATTGGTCAGATCGACAAGATAAAATCTTTTGCGAAAACTTAAAGATATTTTATATAGGATCTGGAATGGCAGATATTTTATGTGAAAAGTTTTGTAAGCTCGGTGTGAATTATCTGTTGCACAATCTCAACTGGTCATGATTGGCTCAGATAGTCCCAATGTCAACAAGTCAGTTTTTAAAAAAATTAATGACAGTACTTTCTACCCGAAAAAAAATAACTAATTAATATTGGGATGTGTAATACATTCACACAATACATCATGCTTTTCTTAAAGGTCTAAAAAAGCTTGGGGAAGATGTGTCTAAACTAGTTTTTTCTATTCACATATTTTTTTAATCAGTGGCCTAAGTGTTGGTCAACATACAAACAAATTCAAGGTGACTTGAATCTTCCCACTCACTGTTTCAGCAAGCATTGTTCAAGCTGGTGGCTAAGCCTAAAGCCAGCTGCTGAAAGGTTGCTTGAACAGTGGATTGTAGTGTGAAAGTATTTCCTTGACTACATTCCAATAAAGAAGCCAAACATGATACAAAGACCTAGCTATATGAAAATTGTTCATTTACTTAGAAGAGAAACTTTGAAGACTGAGGTGATATTTGTTATCTCCTACCTACCAGGTGTTGACCTCATCATATGACCATTGTTCAAAATTACGAGGTGTTCTTGGATCTTTCCCTTCAGGGCTGATCCTGACTTTAATTCAGCTACCCCATACTTCCCCTTAAAGTTTTGTACAGTAGGTTTTAAAACACATATACAAAGGACATTTCTCAAACTATTCACTGTATTATAGTGTTCCCAAGTATGTATTACTTTTAATTCTTTTATTCAAATATTACACATTTATCTGGTTTTATTTTACATAATTTATTGTAATTTTAAATTCTTTAAAAATATACTATTTATTTTGAACTTTTAAGCAAAATTATAATGTTCTTTAAAAATGTTTTTTTTTTTTTTTTGCCGACCAACCGGTATAGTGGTTAAGGTGTTAGCCTCTAGATCGGAAGGTTCCTGGTTTGAATCCGGGTCCGGGCATGGATGTTTGTAAACGTATGGTGTAGAGGCGGCTGGTGCATCTTAAATCTATCGTGGCCAATAGTCCTCACGTTGGGTTGGCATGGAAGTTTGGAGTGTGGGGTACCAGCACAGATGTTGCTTCGTCATCTGACCGTGGTCAAAATTACGAGGTGTTGTCCTCGAATCTTTCCCTTAAGGGACTGATCCCGGACCGTCGTCGATAGCCCGTTGTGTTGCTCTAGTTCAACGTTAACTAAAATTACCATTACCATTAAAAAATTGTTTGCTGCAAAATATTTATTTGAGATAAATGCAAATTTATGCAGTCAAATTAACTTTTCAGTAAGAAAAAATATGTCTTAAAAGTAATGATTATTGGGACTCAGGGTTTTGTTATGTAATGAATATACGCACAGAATCATGATAAGTATTGGCTGGTATGCATAGATAATGCAATTAAGAAATGAGATGCATGTTCAACGGTCAAAAATTTTTCATTGACTTTTCATCCAACATTAAAAGTGCAATATGTATGTAGATAAGTACTTCATCACATGTGCTTGTGAATGTTGGGAAGTTTATGCTTATTCTATTTTTACATTTTCATTTGTTAGTTCTTGAAATATTTTTCAACCTTTCCAACTAATTCTGTAAGGAGAATTTTCAAGTATGCTACTGATCTATGATCGTGTGGATCACAGAAAAACATAAGTAAAAGGCAGTATTATAAATCAAAATCTTTTCATTTTTGTTCTTTTATGCTAAGCTTTCTTTGTATCTATCAAATGTTTGTAATAGTAATGTACTTCCAATTATTACAGGATACTGATATGCATGTATCGTATGAAGACCAGCAGAAAATTAATAAATTTGCTCGTCAAAATGCAAAACTGGATGATATAATTGAAGAACTTAAAGCAAAAGAGGTCGGTAAAGAAAAATAAAGTTTTTTACTTATAAATTTGGCTATTGTTTAAAATGTGCATTTAGTTAATGATATGATTCTCTTTCAATGATATCTGCATTTCCACTTCAAAAATATAGTAAGATCAGGTGGGTGTAAAATCAAGCTTTTTTAGAGAAGCCCCTAAAACAAAACTATTAAATTTATTTTTATGAAACTTTTGATGCATTTTGTATACATAGGATTCATATAGATTAAACATGAAGTATTACCATTCACTTTTGTTAGATTGTTTTCTCACAGTGATACATTTAAAAGAGCATGTTTTGATAGTCCCACTTTACTCTATGGTGGGGGAAAGTGGAGGCAGTTCAAAAATTAGTGTATACTATTGGATAACAGCAGGGCTCCTAACACGTCACTTTTTTGTTCTTATGTCACTTTTTTGACATCTTGTCACCTTTTCAGGGGTTTTAAGTTCTTAAATTCTATTTAAAGAAGAAACATTTTTGGTGCACAGTTTAAAAAATTCATATTTCCTCTAAAAAAAACAGGGTTTGCACGCTCCTTAAGAACTCCTTAAAATGGATTTTTGTTTTTAAGCACTCTTAAAACTATTTTTTTTATATGCTACTCCTTATTTTTTTTATTATAGCTTTTTCAATTTCGAAATGCGCGCTACGTTTCACTGCAAGAATGGATTAAAAAATGTACAGTTTTAATTGTAAAAGGATACTTCACGTTGCCCGCGGTGTATAAGCAGCAAGTTCTGGAAATTTTCACATGAGAAAAGGCTATCAGTAAGGCAAAGCGGCGAAGTTTAAGTGAATCAGGACCATCTGCAGATCCGACCCCTATTACCTAATTACTAGGGCAACTCTTTTGTTGCATTAAAAATGGGAAAAGTTTCATTTATCATTCCCTAAAGTTGCATTTATTTTTGATACACTAAATTGTAAAATAAATTATTTGTAAAAAATGAAAAAAATAAAAAATATATTGACAATTTTAGTCATGTACAACAGTATTATAATACGTACTGAAATACAGAAGAACGTTGAATGGCCGATCCTTGGCCAGTAATTTCTTTAACATTGAAAACCTGTGTTAGCCGCAGTCATATAATGTGCTGTATCGGATAGTAGAAGCACAAAATCCTTTTGCTCAACATTCAGAGATTTTAAAACGTCATCTACAAGGCGAACAACATGTTAATGATCGACACTCACCTTGCAATCTCTGCAGTCGATTATGCAAATTTCCTCTGGATTATCAAGTGTTAAAGTATTTCTTGCCATTTATTTCACTTTCGTCTGTTAGGTCGAACACCTTCTTACCATGAACTTGTTTGATCCGCAATACTTCGGCGTTCACAAGATCAGACACACGTGATCGAAGGGTTGATTCCAAGAGCAAAAAATGAAAGAGTAATTTGATATTAATTAATTTTAAGCTAAATTTTAAAAACTTGCAGGTGGTTGCATTTATACAAAAAGTTGCATTTATGCAGAAAGTTGCATTTATGTTGAGGTTATAACTCACTTATTATACACCCCATTTAGAAGAATTTTGGTTTTAGTACTTTACATGCAGCATAAAACGTGTGAAAAAAAGTTGCATTTGTTGCAAAAAGTTGCCTTACTAATTACCTAACTTGAGCGATAGAACTTCGAGTGGCATTTACAACTGACACTTTCCTTTCATAGTATTGTGTGCCGCATTGTTTGGTGCCAGAGAGATAACACTGGTCAACAGGGTCGAACAAAAGGAGGAACCCTCTAGGAGGTCGGACGCTGACAGCTCAATTGATTGGCTCAGATGGGCCCAATGTCAACAAGTCAGTTTTTAAAAATATTAATGACTCATTACTTTCTACCCGAAAAAAGAACTAATTAACATTGAGGCATGTAATATTCACACAACACATAATGCTTTTCTTAAAGGTCTAAAAGAGTTTGGGGAAGATGTGTCTGAACTAGTTTTTACTATTAACAGACTTTTTAATCAGTGGCCTAAGCGTTGGTCAACATACAAACAAATTCAAGAAGACTTGAAACTTCTCACTCACCATTTCATCAAGCATTGTTCAAGCAGGTGGCTACGCCTAAAGCCAGCTGCTGAAAGGTTGTTTGAACAGTGAATTGCAGTGTGAAAGTATTTCCTTGACTACATTCCAATAAAGACGCCAAACATGATACAAAGACCAGGCTACAAAAAATTGTTCATTTACTTAGAAGAGAAACTATGAAGGCTGAGGTAATATTTGTCATATCAAGAGCAAGTATATTTAATTGTGTGACCGAATTTCTTCAGAAAAAGGAACCTCTAATACATAACTTCCATTCTCAACTTGAATTGTTGATAAGAACAATTTTGGGTAGAATCTACAAAGAGGAATTTATTCGAGATTTGAAAATGTATGAATTGCAAGATATATGTCCTCAGAAACTGTTGCCTCTGGCTGATATTGTGATTGGAGATCAAATTTATAGAGTGCTACAGAATGTGAAATAGAAGGGTTTTTCTTAGGGCTCAGAAGCATTACATTGCCAGTGTTAAATATCTTTGGAAAAATTCCTCCTTCAGTTCATCTTTCCTTAAAAGTTGATCCTGTCTTGGTCCTCTTGAGAGACTCAGTGGCGAGAGTGTTCGGCAAGTTTTAGAAGTTGCAAGAGCAATGTCATGGATGACCTGACAGACATACTGCTGGATGTGTGGAAATTACTCCAAAGATAATTTGAGGAAGAAGGATCTGGAATGAAGCCTATTGATGTTTACTTGAACCAGTTCTTCAGACTGCAAGACATCAGTGGTGTGGGTCCTAAATACCCATTTGTGTCAAAGCTAGTGAAGGCTGCTCTGTCATTTTCTCATGGTAGTGCTGACATTGAATGTGGCTTCTCAGCCTCAGGAAGAGCTTTGACAGGAGACAGAGCATCAATGTCAGAACACACACTCAATACATTGATGACAGTTAAAAGTAGCTTGGCAAATTTTGACAATCAACCTTATTTGGTACCGATCGCATTAGAGCTAATGGATATGGGAAGGGTTGCATATAAAGCCTACAATGCATATTTAGAAGATATTAAACATAAGGCACAAGAAAAATTAGAGAAGGACAAAAAAGGAAAAGATAGATTGGTAGCAGAGAAAAAAAAATTTAATGTAGCTAGCAAAGAAAAGAAAGGTGATGAAGAAGAAGAACGAAAACTTAAAATTATGTTTAAGGAAGAGGATGAAACATTGGACAGAGCTTCAAAATTATTAAAGGAAGCCAATGATAGGTTCAAGGAGGCAATAAAAAGTAAAGATTTTAAGGAAGCAGCACTTGTGCTCAGGCAATGATCAATAGAGTGGCAAAAGTCTCAGATGATGCTGGTCAGCAAAGACAGACTTTAAAAAATGCACATTCTTCTATTGAGAAAAAAAAAACAAAATTAATTTCAGACTTTTTCAAAAAAAAAAAATGAGACATTAAAGAAAAGGAAGAAATTTTTTAAGTTGCGTCAAAAATAAACGAATTAAAAAGTCATAATTACGATTTGTTTGTGGTAATATTTTAAAATTATGTATTTTTTAAATGCAAAAAATAAAAATATCCTTCTAAAGAAAGAAAAAGAAAAGATAGGGGTGGCTGGGGAGGATCTTTTTCTTTTCTACCTTTATACTTGAATATATTTAGTATTATTGTTATATGTTACTTTTGTTTGCTCGTTTAGTCACTTTTTTCTGCTTGATTAGTCACTTTTTTTCTGCTTGATTAGTCACTTTTTTGGTTCAATTAATCACTTTCCTCACTTTTTTAGACCTTGAAACCTGTTAGGAGCCCTTCAACAACCATTGCAGAGTTGTCAATGGTGTTGGTTTGCTTTGCAAACCAAATGGGAATTCATAGCCTATTGGATAACAGCCATCATAGCATTGTCCATTGTGTTGATTTGCTTCACAACACCAAGGGCAACGCTCATTGTCAAATTCAACCAATTGCTAAGAGATCCAACCTTTTCATTGGTTAAAACCTCACTACTCTTACTCTGTACTCTTTTTCTTTGAATTCTCAATGGCTAAAAAAGTATTTACAGATTGAGTGGGAGAGAGTTTGCTGTATTGCTTTCTTTAAATCCTTTTTAGGTGAGTCGAGAAACTGACGAAGAGATCCAACCTTTCCAAAAACCTTTTCATTGGTTAAAACCTCACCACTCTTACTCTCTACTCTTTTTCTTTGAATTCTCAATGGCTAAAACAGTATTTACAGATTGAGTGGGGGAGAGTTTGCAGTATTGCTTTCCTTAAATCCTTTAAAGTTGAGTCGAGAAACTGCTTCAGAAGATACAATGCTCTTGGTTGTTTTTCTGTAGTGAGAATACAGTGTTGGATGGCCTTTTTGTTCAGAGGATAAAGTCCAGCTCCCTTGAATCAATTAATTCGATTTTCCGGCTTCATTCTTTCAAACACTATCTTTCTATGTAGATCTGTTCCTTAGATGTTCTTCTACAAGTCTGAACTAAAATTAATAGTTTTTGCCAGTTAATAATTTTAGAAGAAAGTTCATCAGCAGCTTAAACTAACATACCATGTGCAAAAAGCATAAACAAGATAACTTGCCATTTTCTTAAAATAAAATAAAAATATTTGCCATAATCTCAATATATGTCTCTGAAAAAAAATTAACTAAATATTTTAATTTAGAAAGAGAATATAGGTCTTTTTCGCTATTCCCCCACTTTACCCCATGGGCCCACTTTCCCCCACCTTGACCTTACACAAATCCCTAAGCAGGAGCCTTAGGAATTGTCAAACTATTGAATTATAATAGAATTATAATACCATTGCATAGCATTAGCACTTTATTTTTCTTAATAGCTTGTATTGATTGATGACAATGTTGTAATTCATTTTTATATAATTTCTATCCATTTATAACAAATTCAGCATACTTAATTCACTTTAATGTATTTCAAACCTCTAAATGAAATAAAATTATTATTATAAATCAGCTATATATATATATATATATATATATATATATATATATATATATATATATATATATATATATATATATATATATATATATATAATTATGGTACTAGCTGGGTTCCAGTATAAACCCGCCAAATTACAGCGATTACCGGATCTCAACCAAACTATACTAATAACCTTTAAAGAATTTATCTTTTTGTTTATAGCAACCCTATAACAAATGCCTGGAAATATTCTTTTTGCTTCAACATTTTGGCTTTGCGATAACTGCGCCAACTTTTATGCTTGGCTGTTTTTTGGAAACCAGCTAACGGAAAAGTACTGATCTAAACTTTTCTGTTAACTGGGTACCAGACAAAAACCGCCAAATTACAGCGATAACTCAGCTAAACTAACAACCTTTAAAGAGTTTATCTTTTAACATTTATAGTAAAGGTGAAAAAGAAACTTGTTTTATTCAGTGGATTACGAAATATAAGGCCAGAATAAGGTAATAAATCTTTTGCCACAGCATTTAAGTTGCGCCTCTTAATTTGTGGGGTCTTGATTTGAGGGAATCGGTGGAATGGGCTTAAGACCATCCCTGATCCTGTGTGAGGATCAAGGCCATCCCTGATCACGATCCTTACACACTTTTATTCTAAGATTGTGCTTCTAAAAAACTAAAAAAATCTTTTAATTCTTTTTTAGAATGAAATGCAAGCGTTGGAGGATGCAGAATCGGATCTTTTGCTATCAATGGAGAAGGACAAGATTCCATATCCTTTAAGTTTTGTTAATTGTGACTTTAATAAAATTCTTTAGGCTTATAATATTTGTCTAAAGGGTATTAATGAAATGGTTAGTAACTAGTTAATGCATTTTGAGCATTGATGTTGTATCTGTATTTTCTATTAGGTTATTCTATCCTTGTTTTGTATTTCATTCCCCTTTCTTGCAAAGACAAATTAACTAATACGTAGGCTTGATTCAATTAAATACTATTTTTGTGCAAGATCTGGCTGTAATAACATCTGGCTTAGGAAAGTAACATAGAGATGAAAAGTATTAAATCTATCAGGGCCTCAAATGTCCCCACATTGGTATGTGTGGAAGTTTGGAGAGTAGGGCTCCAGCTCAGTTGTTACCTCATCATCCTGGACCATCAGCAATAGCCCATTGTGTTGTTGAAGGCCAATGTAAATTCAACTATTATTATTTATTACTAGTCCTTCACTGACTAGCAGCAGCTAGACAGCATCCATGAGCCCCCGAACCCTCTAAAAGTCAAGGGTCTGCAAAGTGTCAGTCTCAAAAAACTTGCTGGAGACAAGAGAGGATGTGCTTTGGGGTTGCACTCTCCTCACCACATTTAGAGCATACCTAATGTGACCATGTGTCCCGTTTTCAGAAAGGGGGTTGAACAGGACCGTCCCGTTTTTAGGTAGGCTGTCCCGTTGTCCCAAAGCACATCATCGGAACTCTGAAATGCCCCGTTTTCAGAAAGGGGGTTGAACAGGACCGTCCCGTTTTTAGGTAGGCTGTCCCGTTATCCCCAAGCACATCTTCGGAACTCTGAAATGTCCCGTTTTCAGAAAGGGGGTTGAACAGGACCGTCCCGTTTTTAGGTAGGCTGTCCCGTTATCCCCAAGCACATCTTCGGAACTCTGAAATGCCCCGTTTTCAGAAAGGGGGTTGAACAGGACCGTCCCGTTTTTAGGTAGGCTGTCCCGTTATCCCCAAGCACATCTTCGGAACTCTGAAATGTCCCGTTTTCAGAAAGGGGGTGGAACAGGACCGTCCCGTTTTTAGGTAGGCTGTCCCGTTATCCCCAAGCACAGCTTCGGGATGCTGAAATGTCTCGTTTTCAAAAAGTGATCAACCCACAGTAACAATAAAAAATCCGACGAACCTCATCTTTGTGTAAGTATTTATTTTAGATAATTCCGGAAAATGTTAAGCACAAAAAATTATTGCCATCGTTTTCGAGATCAACAATTTTTTATTGGGGAAGATCAAGAAGATTTTTTTTTCTTGTTTTGACAGAAAAATACCAGAAGAAGCCTGGGGGTTGGCAAGCAGGGGGCAGGGGCCCCCTAGTTACCTAAAAATTAGATGTTCTGTTTTAAGGGGCGGGGAAATGGTCACGTTAAGCAAACCGGTTACTCCCTAGTACTATGTTTATAAAAACATCCCTGCAAGTGACTACTAAAAAATCTAGACAATGCCATCTGGTCGGCTTTATCACAAGAGATGCCAATTAATCCACCTGGACTGTCCTGCCGAAACCATCTAACCTCCACACCCTTAAATCCTTGATTTTCCTGATTGAGAAGAGTTCGTCAAATGTGAGGGAGTAGTCGGAACGAAAGTAAATTCAACTACCAACAGCTATATGTATACCTACCTTTGTTAATATTACATTTGTCAATGTTTGTTAAGAATGAATTTCAAGTAGTTAAATTTCTTTCATTGAACATTTCATTTTTAAATAGTATACTTAAGAGAAATAGACAAGCGTCATTAGTATCTGGTTTAAAGATTAACTTATGAAAAAGAATGCATTCGTACTGATTTGGATACTAATTTATTACATAATACAGCTATTGCAGAATGATGCTTTAGTATACTTAAAATTTTTTATGCAGATGTATATGAAAGCAAAGAAACATTCCAGAAAAAATGTAATCTTATTTAAATACACACATTCCTATTGCTTTACACACATTTTTGCAAAGGTTTGAATAGTGTTAGGTTTTGCAATTTAACTGACATTGGAACACATTTATATCAATTTATCAAGGTACCCATTTCATAACATCTATTTTCCCTTGGGGTTTACTGCCTCTTGTAAAACATGGGAGTTGCCAACCCAGGGTGCCCAAAATGATCCTTTTCTTTTTTCTCTATCCTTTTCACAATTACTTGATATTGTCAGGCATTTGGTGCTGCTTGGCCAGATATGACCCTCGGGGGACATAAAACCCAAAACCAACCCATTTGATAAAAATATGATAAAGTTTATGTTCCTTTGTGAAAAGAGGTTTAAAATCCAAATTAGCTCAATTGTCTCCAGTTTTAACACTTTACTTAGAGAACATTTGTTTTGGGTGGTCTTTTTGCTCACATGTTGAGACACTGCTATTGGCAAATAATGCATATCCCTACAGTTGAACTGGCCGCAGTATCGAAATTGTGAGACCAACGTATTAGCATACCTAGGGTTGCAAGCTTGAATCCAACCAAAGACTTGTGTACAAATGGGGGTGGTGGTAGTGTATGTTAAATCTGTCTTGGCCTCAAATATCCTCATGTTGGAGTGGTGTGGAAGTTCAGTGAGTAGGGTGCCAGGTCAAGCACGACCTTATTATTTGACTTTGGTTTAAAATTATGTTGTGTTGTCCTCAGATCTTTCTCTTTGTGGGTTGATCCCGGATCGTCACCAATAGCCCCTTGTGTTGCACCAGCACCAGTGCGACATTAATTAAAAATACCAAATACCCAACAATTGAATAATCAAATTAAAAGTTCTAGCAGTTACTTTTGGTAAATTGTTGACTACCTGTTACTTGAGTTTATGTTACGGGATGATGAAAGACAAATCTTAAAGCGAAACCCTTTAAAGTAAACAATTGAGATTTGTTTGCTTAGTTAGCACAACTGAATATTTTTTATCAAGGACTTTTCCTAATAGAAATGCATACCTGCAAACTTACAGATTTTCTGGTAGCCTTTCATAAAATCTCTTTTTTCTTCAGTCTTCCAGATAGAAAATATATTTTTGGATGTTTCTCAGTGAGGGAAATTTTCAAATGGATCTCCAAGTTTGGCACCATGTCCATAGCGGCAATTCTTAAAGTTTTGAAATAAAATATTGGAATCAAGTTTGCAGGTTGCCCCCCCCCAAAAAAAAAAGAAATATTTGGAAACAAGTATTTGTCATTGGGAATTCAAAATTTTAGATATATTGTGAAAGAAAGCCATCATAGGTTGTCTACTATTACATAAATTATAGTCAGGTGAATCAATAATATTACAATAAAACATACTATGAGTCATGTCCAGTCAGGAAGCAAATCTCAGCAACTGGAGCCTTCTGAGATGACATCACTGGAGGAAAAAAGGCATTCCCTAAATTTATATGCTTGACAGCACTGACAAGTCTTAATCAAATCAAAAAGTTATCTTGTTAAGAAAAGAGAAGTCAAAATAAGTGCAAAATATCTAGCTACTATATCTACCTACCATTACCGAATGCATTGAATTTGTAAATCATTTTGTCAACAGAATCTGAGCCCTATCTATCACTTATCCAAATTGAAAAAACACTATCAAACCAAACCTTTATACAATGGAAGGTTTCATAACCCATATATTATGTGTATTGAAATTACATTATGATAAAACATCTTTGCAAGAAATGTTTGGATTATTTGAGAGAAATCCGATTCTCTTATGGTCAGGAAATATATACACCAAGTCTGTTTGTATTTGCTCCAAATGTTTTTACTCTGAGCTCTAAAAATCTGTTGAATTATAACCACCCTGTGTACTGTAAAATGTTTTCAAATTTTTTTTCAATGGCCAGGATAGTTTTAAAACACTGACTGAAGCACAAACAATAGAACAAATGACCACAAAAGAAAATGTCAATGAACCCATTTGGTCCCTCACTTCCCCATATCTCTCCCTTGAAGTAGAAGAGAGAGCTGGACATTAGAACAAATATGCAATGTCCACATCTTCCTGAAGATAGCATAACTTTTGAAAAGGATAGTTTAAAATAGCTATGTGATGCAGATGTGCAGAAAGATAGTTGTTATCATTAGTAAAGTGGGGCGAAATTAATCTACAGCTCTCGCAAGAGGTCTGAGATTGTGCCATCATGTTTTCAAGCAATTCCTTTACATAAGTTATTTTGCGAGGATATTCTTGAAAGTAGTCTTAGTTATTGATTCAATAGTGTGATATAGATTATCATAATTTTATCTCTATTTTGAGAAATCTGCCCCTTTTTTGGCCAACAGACCTACCATACCTCAATGACTAGGTATTCACTAGACACACCTCTTTATCATAATGCAAAATAAAAATGAAACTGTTGTGGGTCAGTTCAGTGAGAATGCCCACTGCGCTAGCAACCTGTGAAGTGGCGCTGGTTCAATTCCTTCTTGGGTGTCTTTCTCTCTTTGGTGTCAGTAAAACTTTTCTTATGTGCGTACATCCATTAGTAGATTGATATTGTCTGTCTCGTGTCTAGTACAGGGGTTGGCAAACTGGCCAGTGACCAAATCCAGCACACCACCTGTTTTTAATCCAGCCTGCTGTTAACATTGTTTTTTACATGAAGTTTTTGTAATAAATCAAATTATGCGCTATAATGCAATGGCCGATGGTCGAGTTGGTAAATTGTGAATAATAATCAGCTTACGAATAGCTCATTTATTTGCACAAAAGGGAAGCCGTTTACTGATGGTGAATTAATTAAATTATTTTTAAATGTGGTAGCCTAAGAAATGTGCCCTGGTGTAGATATAATAGCTGGTATAGCAGCCTTCCCGTAAGGGACTGATCCCGGACCGTCGTCAATAGCCCGTTGTGTAGCTCTAGTACGACGTTAACTAAAAATTACCATTACTGGTATAGCAGCCTGAAAATATGGATTTGTTTGGATCGGTCAGTCTTTCTGCAAAACCAACTGTTAGAAGAGTTGAGGATACCAGGAGCCACACCAAGAGTCAATCGAAAAACAAGGCAAAAACTTTTAAGTGGTTTTCGTTGGTTCTTGATGAGTCAGCAGACATTACTGATACTGCCCAATTGCTGCTGTTTATTGGAGGGATAATACTAAGTTTGGGGTGACTGAACAATTAATTAGCTTGTATGAATAGTCTACACAGAACAACTACATACAAAGATATCTTCAAAGAAGTGAAAACTCTAACACAGTTAAATTTGCAATGGAATGTGTCGCAACTGATGGTGGTAAAAATATGTATGGAATAGGGAAAGGATTAGTTGGACAAATTTTTAAGGCTTGTAAAGAGGCTAAATGCTTTAAGCCTCTGGTGATTCATTGTATTATTCATCAGGAGGCTCTTTGTGGGAAATACCTCCGTCATGTGTTATTGAACCAGTTGTGTCAGCGATGAACTTCATTTGCTTTTGTGGGTTTAATCATTGTTTGTTTTGCAATTTTTTATTAGAGATCGAAGCCGAATATCCTAACTTTCCCTACCATACAGCAGTTTGATTACTCGGCAATGAAAAAGTTTTATTGAGATTTTTTTAACTCGGAGAAGTAATAGAATTTTACTAAGTGCGAAAAACTGCACACGACCTCTATTACAGAACAATAAATGGCTTTGAAAATTAGCTTTTGCTACTTCGTAAAGTCATATCGCCGAAAATTTTTATTGTTTGAAACATATCACATTAAACAAGTTTGACCATTTTCCATGCTGTAAAAAATTTGAAATAGCAAAATCCTCATCCCCAAAAAAATTCACGGCGGATGTATTTTCGAATTTAACCTACAGTTGTTGCAACATCATTTTTAGTATCTTGATGCAAGTGTAAAAGACATTTCCATATTTCAAAATCCATTTGACTACAATTGAGGAGCTTTAGTTACACCTTCAATTGGAGGTGATTGATCTGCAAAATGATAATATGCTTAAAATGATTAAAGAAATGGATCTAATTTAACTCTATAAATATCTTTCGGAAGATAAATATGGTCAATTGAAATTATATACACAGGGATTTATATTTGTATTTGGACCAGGGATACTTCTCCCCAAGGACTTTATTCGCTATATTGGACTGCAAGACAGCGTATGGCCAAAAGGCCTTGAGCTGGGCGTAGGATTAAAAAAAAAAAATCTGTATTTGGGTGTACTTACCAATGTGAAAGGATATTTTTGAAAATGAAGTTTGTAAAATCGAAATAAAGATCATTATTAACATATGATCATAGTACTAACTTCGAATTCCACTATGATGAAATATTATCTCAGAAAAACAATTACATTCATTGAATTAGTACAAAATTTAACCTGCTCTATAATACGTTTATTAATAAATAGAAATATTTTATTTGTCTCTTTTGTAAGTGTCAGCAAAATGTGTATAAATATTAAGTAAAAATAGCACTTCCTAATAAAAAAAAATGTGAGTCTTATTTTCTTTGCTCTATGAGTAGAATTACCTGTGTAAATATCTTTAAGTTTGCTACCTCGCCTGCAGAGCCTAAAATTTTTATGATATGGCCCTTTCCAAAAAACGTTTACCAACCCCTGGTCTAGTGCAACAGACAAATATGACCCTTGGACTATAAAAACCTAACCAACCCAACTTTATGTTATAAAGTATGAACTAATCCTCAGTTGATTGAATTAGATGTTTGATTTTAAAAGTTGACTGGAACTAAAAATAAATTGCAGTGTAGCATTTAAAGTAACTTTGAATACATAAATTGCTTTTCCTTAACTTTTCACACATTTAGAATAGGTGATGTGTTTTTGTTTGCTAGTGTTGATGAAACACAAGAAATGTTAGAAACAAAGAAGGAAAATGTTGAAAAGGAGATAAAAGAATTACGCGATCAGCAGGGTACTGTCAAGCAAACTATGTCTGATCTCAAAGTTCAGCTGTACGCCAAGTTCGGCAACAACATAAATTTGGAGCCAGAATAAGATCTTAAGTATGTCAATTAGTTACTACTCACTTTGTTTCAGATTTACTTAATTGTGCTTACAAAATTCTTTGCTTTTGGAGGCTTTTAACCTACACATAACATCTCCACTAAACTTTCTTAGTTTCTTATATCCTTTGATGGAAAAGTGTTACTCACATTTCATATCTCATTGTAATACATTTATAATGATCTAGCTGAATAACCTGGCATTGCTTGGGTTTTACATATGACTGAGACTGCTAAAATATGACTGCAATATTTCTCTGTGTTAACTCAAATACACAAACCCTGTAGGACATGTTTCCTACCGTGGCAACTAAAATATGAGAACAACATCTTCCTGTGTTAACTCCATTATACAAACTCTGTAGAACGTGTTTCCTTGTCCATGTCCATTTATTGCAGGAAAGCAAACTTTAGATTTTTAAATTTGGGCTTCATAGGCACTTTTAGAACTACCTATGTGCCAATTTTCATGGCTACAGATTGGTGTGAAGACAGGAAAGAAATAGCCTAAGTTTTCCACAGTGATAAGTAGTTCTAAAGTATAAGTGCACCATATTTGCTGTGGATTGGTCAAACGGTGTAGATTTGTATAGAGAATACACTTAGATGCCCACATCTTTATATATATATATATATATATATACACACACACACACAGAGTCAGTATCGGTTATATGGTCACCTCATCGGTCCAGAAAAATCAGACCATATAAGTAGGGTGACTATATATGCAGAACAATACTACACTGTTATTTTTGGCAGGATTATATTCACCTATCAGAATATAGTGCTCATAAGCAAATAATTAAACTTTTAAGAACATTTAAAAAATTAATTTTATTAAACGGGTTCTCTGGAGTGACGAATCAAGGTTCACCCTCTACCAGGGTGTCAAGATTTAAATCAACGATTAAAATCATGATTTTAATCAAATGATTTTTTTTTTAAATCATTGATTTAAATCACAACCAAGCTTACATTTTTATAACTAAGTAAATACACCCTAGTAAAATCACAGAATTTGTCAAATGCTTTGAACTTTCTGCACTCGTGATGATTTCAGCACTAATGGCTATACCTCGTACTGATGAGCTTTTAAAGAAATGTTTGTCACTGGGCACTTGCAAATAATCTGAGGTGTCTATGGACTAAGTAATCTGTTGAGTGTTGAGTCAGAGATTCTGCCAAACAGTAAAGTAAAAAATAAGTTGACATCTATTTAAAAGTTTTGACAATGTTCATGCATAATTTTATGTTACAAACAATAAAGCAGCAGGCCTACTTCTACGTAAATGTAAAGACAGCCAAAGAAAATCCCCACAAAGTAGGCCTAAATTACTTGTTACCCCTTTAATTGATTGACCAATGGCTTAGCTATAGTGATTTTTCACTACTTTTTTTAATTGAGACATAAATACAAAATAACACAATTAATGTGATTAATAATTTATTTAAAAAAATTCAACTGAGCTTTCTATGTGAAAGGATGAAAGTTTAAACACTATGGACATATTTTATTTTGCAAAATGCACCCTGAAACAGTCACCTTTCACTTTAAGAGTAGTTGACCCATAACAAATATTTATTTAATCAGACTAATTTAGGTCTCACACTCACTTATTGTTATATTTGTTAACATAATGATGTTAATTTACTCAAGAAAAACTATGTAGGATGTCAACTTGTGTTTTAAAGTTAAACAAATGTTCTATCTTTTGCTCTTGTTTTGAAAATTCATTTTTTTAATGTATTACCATGTAACAAATACACTATGATTTTTAGTAAAACAAATATTAATTTACCATATTACAAATTCCAATTGTTTGCTTAAATAAATATTGGTTTACATGTCATGTCAGAAACTCAATTTTTTATTTAACAAATTTATAGGTCCTACAGACATTTAAATCAAATAAATCTGATTTAAATCAAATAAATCTGATTTAAATCAAATAAATCCGATTTAAATCAAATAAATCCGATTAATTGATTTAAAAAAAAATCATGATTTTTTTACACCCTGCCCTCTACCGTTCGGATGGCAGAGTCTGGCAACTGCCTGGAGAACGCCTCCTGCCAGAATGCATTGTGCCCACAGTAAAGGAGGAGTTCCAATTCTTTGGAGACTGTCAAATAGCATCTAGACAACTTCTTTACAAATAAGCCTAATGATTTTAAAAAAAAATGATTTTCCAGCTGCTGCTGCAGGAAAATTGGCAAAAAGTCATAGAACAAAATTGTGCTTATGTGATTCAATACTTTTTTATGTTTTTGTTCTGCTTCGTTGAAATTTATTAAAGAAAAAACGTGCAGAACTTTCTTTATGACTCAATATATGAAATGATACCTAAAAATAAAACCCCCTTAATACAATTATCACCAGAGACTAGTCCCTGAACACACCACTTTTCTCTCAGTCTTTCGTCTCTTTTGTCCAATAGGTTATATATCTTCCCATCTCCTTTGACCTCAGTACCTCCCAGTATTTTTGACCTCCCACGAACACTTTTCCTCTCAAATCGCCTGTAAGATAAAATTACTCCTTCGGTTAACTCCCAACTTCTACCAATGAAATTTTTTGCTAGATTCCCTGATCCAATGGTCTTTTAATTCGCATCCCTCTGGCAAGTTCATTGGGAACTATGCACTTCTTTCATGAGCCCCTTGGAATAGAGCGTTCTCGGAGCCGTACCAAACACCATCCCCTCAACAACCTCCAGTTATAATGTTACTAGTTTGTTATTGAATAAAGCATTATCGTAGAACTTCTGCCTCTTCATTTGTGAAACCAACATTACACTCCCCACCAATGGATCATCTTCATCCTGTAGCCTAATACCACTCTTGCTACTCCGTCATTATAATTTCTGTTATTATGACCTATATACACACACACACATACAATTTACAAAATCATGTATTTATTAATTTCATGCCTGGTTAGTCTTAAGAATTTTATCTCTTCCATTATGATCTTTCAAATGCAATATTTATTTGCAGTAAAAGTAGATTAATCATTGTTTTAACAGGAAGAAGCTTCAACTGGCATTGCAAAATAGTTTTTTGATCACAAGAGTTAGAAAAACTTCTATAGTTATCAATTCATTTCAGTTGCAAAATTGGATCTGATAAAGTTAAAATTTCATAGCCTGGATTATGGAATTAAAAATTGTGAACTAATTCTTTCATTCTAAACCAAATTGTACGGCTAGTCAGTTTCTACCCAAATAAGTAATGGGCCCGTGTTGCTATTCTTGGTCTAGACTAAATCATGCTGTAATCAATGCAAAAGTAATTGTCAAACATGTTGTATGTAATGGCATTGACGAATTTTGCATTCATATATCAAGTGAGTAAAAAGGAAAAGATGCAAGTGACATATGTATACATTTACATTAACTGGAAAAATGTTATATATTTACAAACAGAAGCTGAACAGCATTGGATTGTTGTTATAACTTGTAAAATGTTGATATAGTCAAACATAATGACCAGCAAAAGTTCAAATTTTTTCAGTACTTTATCAGGAATTCAGTTAAATGATCATGAAGTTTTTGTTTTCTGAAATTTGTTATTGCTTGTGCACTGGAAGGAATTTTTTGAAATTTGTAACTCCATGTGCAACCATTTATCACATTTTCCCCTTTTGTGTGTGATTGTCCAAGGAATAAATGTTTCATTTATCACATTTCTATGGACTTTTACCATAGGTAATCTGAAAACGGATGTCTAATTAGCTGTCCTGTAACAAAAATAGATTTTAAAGGGCAAACAAAACCTGTGTAAAGAGGAAATTTCAAAACACACTTTTTGACTAATATTTAGGTACTGTAACATAATATGATTGCAGAGGAAAATTAAAAAATACTCATTGTGGTTAAAAGTTCATTCTGTTAAAATAAAGATTTGATGGAAAAAATATCAGAATTTATTTTTATTGCATTAACTAGCTCCAGAGGTAGGACTAGGGCACATGTAGCCTAGAACCCTACTGCACTTGTGAGATTGTTTTCTAGACCCTGCAACCTTTCACTAGTTGTGAGGAAACCATTATACGTTTATGTGCATCATGTGTTCATTGCATTTTTTCCCCAGTTAAACAAACCCTTACACAAGAAATACACTGGAATATGTTGATATGGATCCTTATTTTATAAAATAATGATCAGAGATGAGTCCTGAGAATTGTTTAATTAGGCATGATAATAGAAAACATAAAAAATTACTAGACTACCAGTCCTTTCAGCAAACCTATTCAGTAAAATCCTATTTTAAATTATTCAGTGACTAGCAATTGTATTAAAATTAGAGTTATTTTTTATATTTATATACTTGCTTAATGGTTGAGTATTGAAGGTTCATAAGGTTATCATGATCCTTTCTCAACTCATGCTTAAGAAAATGCAATGTGAACCTCAGAACATTTTTTTATCATCTAATGTGTATTGTCTGTTAATTGTGGTGCTTAAGATAATGCAATGTAAATTTCGTAACATTTTTCTTACTCTTACGTATATTGTCTCTTAACTGAGGGGCTCAAGGAAATTCAATATAAACTTACGAATATTTTTCTTGCTCCTATGTGTCAAGCAATTCTTAATAATGATAATTTGGTTACATTAAAAGGCAAACATAGAATCTTGAAATAACTTAAAGCATTGCATTTACTTTACAATTGTTATTTAAATACTTGTTTGTTTAACTCGATGGTTTCTAAAGAAAACCCCCAAACTAGAGAAATTAATTACTTTTTGAAACTGCAACTTCTCAATGTATAAATAATGATTTGTTTTTATTAAAATAATTTTATAATTTTTTATACTTTCAGGTATTGTTCCATTGGTTTGCCTTAAGATGATGTTAAGTTAAAAATAATGTGTTTGCCAGAGGAACATTTTATCGTTCAAGTCTGTGTTGTACATATTACGATCAAATAAAGATGTGATCTGCATATTTTAGATAATTTTGTTCACATTATTAACATTTAAAATATTTAGGAAGTACAGTCGAGCCCACTTGCGAGCTTGAATACAGCGAAATATTGGTTATTACGACTTTTTTCTGTCCCTTTGGAACTGCAATATTAAATAGTGTTAAAAAGATGGCATATAGTGAAGTATTGGAGCGTGAATATCGGATACTGCGAAGTTTTGGGTTCTGGTTAGGAACCGAAACCCCTCTTTTTCCCCCCAATTATGGATGACAGTTGCCAATTTTTAGATGATGCTTGGCGTTTGGTTCAATCGAAAACCATTCAAAACTACTGGAAGCATGCAGGATTTTTAGGACTTGGGGACTCGGATATCATTTCTGAGCCTGATCCTGTAAAAAGTTCCACGTGGAAAAATTTACAGGAAAAAAGAATTTTGGATGGTGATGTTACTTTTGCTGATTATGTTGATAGCGATTACAATGTAGAAATTGAAGCACAACAAACAGACGGTGACATCATTGCAGCAATGTTACAAAATACTTTTGTTGATTCTGAAGAGGAAGACATTGAAATTGAAGTAAATTGACAATTAGTGACATCCAAATCTGCCGTGGACAGTCTTCAAAATTTGCATGCGTTCTTTGAATCGCATAACATTGTCCACCGTGTTAATTTCAGTGCACTGGAAAAAGAATTATGCAACTGCATTGTAAATTCGACTGTTCAAAAGAAAGTTATAAACTTTTTTCCACTTATGAAATAAAGTTAGCCTTCGTGTGAAAATTCGTTTGCTTTAGAACATGCGGATAAGTCTATTTTTTATTATATA
This sequence comes from Metellina segmentata, assembly GCA_947359465.1. Classification (NCBI taxonomy): domain Eukaryota; kingdom Metazoa; phylum Arthropoda; class Arachnida; order Araneae; family Tetragnathidae; genus Metellina; species Metellina segmentata. The sequence continues at coordinate 104,723,135 of OX375877.1, forward strand.
GGATGTAACGAATATCGGATATAACAAATAATTTTCAGTGTTTTGTGCGACTTCGCTATATGCGGACTCGACTGTATTAAGAAGAAATTTTTTAAAAGTTGTATTAAGTACTATACATTTTTGTTGTTGTTCATTACACGAAATCTTAAATAATTCTTCTGAATCTGCCTTTATTTCTTGTTGAGTGCAGTGAAAATATCTAATAAATTCAAATCATGAATTGCAATGCATGTAATCTTTAAATATTTAGGATTTCATTATACTCGCATAAAAATTAAAAAAAAAATTTATACATCTTATTAATTGTAAGGTTACATATAATTTTATTAAAAAAATTAAGTTAACTATGTTCTGAACCAATTAAAATGCTTTATTGCAGTTATTGGTATAGATATTGATAAGTTTTCTATAAATACTATACCTGCTGATTCAATTCTACTGATAACAGATATGAGAAAGAAAACAGTGATATTGAATATGTTATAATTCACAGCTAAAATTAGTATTATACTGGTTATGCAATCAGAGCTAAAGATTTCCAGTTTCATTCAAATTCTCCAATGGTTTTGTATAATAATGGGTAGAAAATGGTTTTGTGATAATTTAAATTCTTGGTTTCTATCTGTAGTTTCTTAGAAATCTCAAAAATGATGTAGGCTTTATACAGTTGCTAATATTTTAAATTTCTAAATTATAAAAAGCTTAGAATATTTGTATTCAGCTACAATATGTAGTGATTCATATTGCTTCAACGTTTCCATTTAATTCATATTAAATTTTGAAAACGTGCCGGAATGTATACATTTGTTTTTGACAATTTTCACTAAAAGGCATCAGGACTCCCACGAGCTTTAAGAAGGTCCGATTTTTCCCTTTAGCTTTTAAGGGTCCCTTAAAAACCTTAATATTCACAGAAAGCCCATAAAATTTTATAAAAGGTCTTAGATGTTTCAAGAACACTGCACACACACTTGATTTCATCTACATTTAAAAACTTAGTGTAATTATACTCATCCTAGGTCAAGTGTATTTAAATTGATTTTTGCTTAAAAATTACTATTCCTTCTAGCCAAAACTCATGTATGTTAAAGAGTTTACTTTTTCCTTTATTTGTAAAAATTCTGACCTTTAATTTCAGAACTACAGTAGAAGGAATAATTTTATTTCATTACATTATAGAATTTATTACTATTCAGAATTTTATAGAAAATTCTTTTATAAATTTTAAGGAATTCTGAATATTTGCATTGTTTTAAATCTAGAATATGAACCAATAACACTGGGGTACAGCAATTTCGTTGTATTAGATCTGAGACTTGTTTTTGACTAACTTTTGTCTATCACATCAACTTTTTAAGCTACAGGATACCATCTCTTTGTCTCAAGAGTCATACAAAGTTTGCATATTTTGGAAAATAAAGGGAAAACATCAAGTCTACTGTTCACAAAGAATAGTTTTATTCATACAAAGGCTATATATAGTTACTGCAAGTTAAATTGTGTTCATATACAAACAGTAAAGTTTTTTTACCAAACGGTAAACATACATGTTAAGGGGGTCCGGGGCACAAAAATCGTCAAATTTTCAAATTTTTCTTTTATTATTTTAAGAAATTCTCTGTGTTTTTCTGCTTAAAATGACGCCTGAATCATGTTTCTATCTTAATTAGAACTAGAGATATAATAATTTTTGTGGTGCGTTGTTTTGAAAATCTAAAACTCTTGACAGTTGTCATGGAAAAACATGTCTTTAAAACTTTAAATGCGTTTTTCTCCATGATACATTTTTTCAAGATTTCCTGTATTCAAATTGATATAAGTCGAAAACCGATAAAGTTTAAGGGTTGAAATTTGGAATATATCTTTTTCAAACATTATACTTTAATTTCGATTCAGCAAATTTGAAACAAATATTTATTTTTAAAAATATAACTTTAAAAAAATAAAGTACCTTAAAATTTTTAGAAGTTTTCATTCAAATATTTTTTATTGAATTAATATTTTGAAATTTGCTGAATCAGAATTAAAGTTTATAAATTTGTGAATAATTTACTGCAAGAATTTTGAAAATTGATCAAGAATATTTTGAGTTTTAACAATTTGAAATGACTCCTCTTTTTTTCAAAAAATTTTAAATTGAAAAAAAAAATTTGGAAAACTTTTGTGTTGCGATTTTGCTTATTAGTTTGATGGGTTATCAGTACAAAAAAAATAAAAAATTTTAAATTAATTAATAAAAAAAATTTTCTGATGTGTCCCGGACCCCCTTAAGGAAAAAAGTTTCGCTTATAGCTTTTTCTGGAGTGTTTATTCTGTGGACATTCTCTCTTGATGCTCCAACAATAGTCAGCCATCATATGTACATCCCATCTACCCTGATACCGTACCTCCATGACCTTGAAATCTTGGTGGAATTCGCTTACTCTACTCACTACTGACTGCACCTCGATTTTTCAAGATGTTAGCAAGATGGCTATGTAAAAAATGCAATGTGATGATCATGTTGCAACCAAGCATTTTGAAGCTCCAAGAGTTGCTGGTCAATTTCGGTGTAATTATGTGTTCGTGCATTTCCAAGAAAGTCCGACACTGTTTTTGAATGCCAACCAAGCATTCATTCTTTTGAAGTTCTGTTATTATTATGATGAAATATTCATCTTTAACGAGCTGCTGAATCTGTGGCCCGTTAGACACACCAGCCTTTATCTTTTCAAACGACAGACTAGGAAATGCCGAAATGAGATACTTGAAACAGTCTCCTTTAATTGACAAAGCTTTAACAAATTGCTTCATGAGACCCAGTTTTTTTGCAGAGGTGTGAATATAATGTCCTTTTTGTCGACAAGTGGCTGATGTAGAATGTTTGGATCACCAGGTTTCAGGTCAGATCTTGGCGGCCTATTCGACTTGCACGTTATGGCAATACACAAATCCATCATCACTACGAAAGTATTGCAAAAACGCACTTTGATCGACAGTAGGATACCCTTTTTCAAGCAAGCTTTTCTCTTGCAGTCTTGATGCTAACAGCTCTGAAGCTTTTTTTGGATAGTCCCAAATCTCGTGCCAAATCATTCAACTCATGCTGCTCAAATCCCTTACGAACGGAATCAAGACCAATTTCAAAATCTTCGTCGTTGGAGTCATTTCGATCTTCACCAGACTCGTATTTCTAAGGAGGGTAATTTGAAAACTGGCACTGGGATTTCAGCTGAATGAGGCACTAGGCGTATAGCTGATGGTAAGATAGGCCTCGAAATAGATTTTTTAATACAGATGCGCCTTGTGCACCTAAGGTTTTAAAATAGGTGCACAGATTATACTTTAGGTGCACATTTAAAAAAACGTAACATAAGAGCATTAATGTAATGTTAACTACTTTATTAGTTGTGTATACCAACAGCTATTTCTTTAGCCTTTTCTTTCTCAACTATTTTTTTAGTCTTTTCTTTCTCAACTATTTCTTTAGTCTTTTCTTTCTGAACAATTATTTCTTCGTTATAATCCCGTTCTGCTACTATTTTATTTACATGATTCCCACCAATGCCTTTCTTTTGTTTGTCAAGCAGCTTCGAATCGCTTTGGCCCGTAACCGTCGTCATTACGATTTCGCATACATTCGCGTCTTTATTTCTGCAACGTATTACTTTTCAGGAAATGGTACAGGACGTTTCTTCGGTGGCATCTTTAAGAAATTTTGAATAATCCATCCAATGGATTCATTTGTTAAATGATTTTAGCTACTAAAATGCAATACTAGGTGCAAACCAAATTCCAAGGAAAACAAAAAAATAGAAAACACATAAAAATATACGAGTACACTATATTTTAAGCAGATAAAATCTGAATTTAAAGATAAATAATGAAAAGATTTTTTTACGATATGCAGTGGTCAGACAGTTCTCAGGAATTCCTACGGCTTTACACTTTATTGATACACAAGGTGTTTACAGAAATACGGGATGCCTATCATTCCCGAGTGGTCACGCGATCTATATTCTCCCTTCTTTGACGCACGGCTGTCGCTTCAACAAGGAAATGTTTCCATCATCGGGAAGTTCTGGTGACAGAGGCACAAGCAAACCTTCCTCCAGTATAAACCCGTTACGGCACAGCAATTTTTTTTCTCGCATAGTGTGTATATAGGAATTTGAAATACGTTCCTTTAGAATCAGAGAGGTCGATACTAATATTTTGTACAAACATCAAAATAACATAAAACACGTTTCCCCTCCTTTTTTTTAACGTAAGCGGGAAAAAATTAGGTGCACAAGTTTATTTTCATGTGCATAGTGCACCTGTGTACCCGGGTATTTTAATATATTACTGTGGTATTAATATATTACCGGGTATTTTTTTATATTACTATGGTAAGCTATTATACTCTATTTTACTCTGACCTTTGCAAGTTGTTCGTGGTCAATTGAAAGCCGACGCCTACATGAACATTTTGGACAATCAGGTTCTACATACGCTCTGCCAATTTTATGGAATGGACGAATGTTACTTCCAGGACGACAAAGCTCCTTGTCATGTTGCAGCCTCTGAAGCAGTGGTATCAAGATATGGATGTAAAACGTCTTCCCTGGTCTGCTCAGAGTCCCGACTTAAACCCCATAGAACATTTGTGGGACGAGTTAGAGCGAGGCTTACGGACCAGGGAACCACGTCCGAAATCTACAGCTAAGCTGACGACATTCTTGCAGCTGGATTGGTCACAAATATCCGTACCTGTGTATGAAAACCTTGTTGAAAGTATGCCCAGAAGGTTTGCTAGTGTAATTGCAGCAAGTGAGGGACCATCCTCCTATTAAAGCATGTATTCTTTCCCTTATACCATCACATCTTGCTGTTCGATTCATTATTGTAGGGTAGTGTATTATATTTATGTAAACGGTATTAACTACATTATATTGTATACTTTAAATAGTTTTGGAGATTTTGTCTGCCTAGAAAGGTCAACGTCTTTGGCTATCTATTAATGTATTTGAGACTGGTGATTCTGAGAAGTATAATTTAAAATTTTATTTCAATTATAAGTGTGTGTAAAATTTTGTGGCGCACACACATACCAGTTGGTTAAAAAAATATTTGAAAATTTCCCCAGATGCTTTGGTGTGATTATAATAGAATATAAAATACTCTAAATTTGAAGTTTCTTAGAAACACATCCATTAAATATAGATTACACAAGACAAATTTCAACATTTTAGTTTTTTATTAGAGGATTTAAAAAAATTAAGCCTTCATTGTAGAAGGCAAAGATTAGCATGAAATAACGAATCCCAGATTAGTTGGGTTGTAGGACTTTCTTCTAAAATTAGATGTATTAAATGAGGAATTAAGGTAGGTAAGTATTTCAATTAACGTCGCACTGGAACAACACAACGGGCTATTGGCAACGGTCTGGGATTAAGCCCAAAAGGTAAGATTCGAGGACAATACGTAATTTTGAATCACAGTTATCAGGCAACACCTGAGGTGGCAACCCACTCTAAACCTCTGGATTGTTAGCAATAAAACCTTCAATCTAATGAAATTGAATCTTCAAATTAATAAACTTTTAGAAGTATGTTACATTTTGTACATTCAACAATCCCAATTTTCCGACACTCTAAGCATTGCGAATTATTTTCTTTCTAATGCCGAAATGGGCCGTCTTGTATTTAGTAGATTTATCCACTTCGTTAGCAACATGCGAGTTGTAGGTAGTGTATGTTCTATTCCTCCCTGAGTGTATTTTTCTCTTCTGCGTCAGTTGAACTTTCCTTGTGTATGTCGATTCTGTTTGACGCATCATAACCAAATATGGTCTTTACGCCATAAAACCAACCAACTAATGCTGAGGTTATCATCTTTCAGATTTTGAAGCTGGCTCAGTAGATTTGTCCACTTCGTTAGCAACATGCGAGTTGTAGGTAGTGTATGTTCTATTCCTCCCTGAGTGTATTTTTCTCTTCTGCGTCAGTTGAACTTTCCTTGTGTATGTCGATTCTGTTTGACGCATCATAACCAAATATGGTCTTTACGCCATAAAACCAACCAACTAATGCTGAGGTACTCATCTTTCAGATTTTGAAGATTAAAATATCAATCGACGTAGCATGCTTTTTTTCTTTTAGCAAGACAAATCTTAAATGCACATTCCTCATACTTCATCCAAAGGGGTTTGGTTGGTTGTACGACCATTTTCTGCTTATAATACAAAAGAGACAGACAAATTGAAATAGTCAAATAACAAATTGTAATAACAAATAATAATAACAAATTGAACATTCCTCATACTTCATCCAAAGGGGTTTGGTTGGTTGTACGACCATTTTCTGCTAATAATACAAAAGAGACAGACAAATTGAAATAGGTAGTTAACATTTTGACTACGCCTATAGATATAACAAGAGCGATTCTTGTAACTTTCAAGACACAACTGCAATAACGGCCATTGTCTAAATTCTTTCTAGGCGCTATCATGGTACAACCGACCGCAGTCTAAAAGTTTAATTAACATTGCAATCTTAAATGCACATCCCTCATACTTTATTCCAAGGGATTTTGTTTGTTTGTTGTACGACCATTTTCTGCTAGCAATACAAAAGAGACGGACTAACAGAAATAGGTAGTTAAAATTTTGACTACGCCTATAGATTATAACAAGCGCGATTCTTGTAACTTTCAAGATACAACTGCTATAACGGCCATTGTCTAAATTCTTTCTTGGCGCGATCACTGTACAACCGACCGCAGTCTAAAGGTTAAAATAATAGCTATTGAGCTGGGTTTGAAAAAACCTCAAGAACAAAATATTTCAAATACACTGGCCTTCAAAAGTTAAGGTACAGGATGTTTTTCGAAGCTCACCATTTAAAAAAATTGCAGTAATAAGAAAATTTATAGTTTATATGAATGATAGTAACGAACTTTGAGAAAAATTATGCAAAAAAAAAACAATAGTCATCACCTTTATTTTAAAGAAATGGATACTTAATAAAAATGTGCAAAATTCAAAGTTTGGTAACTTTGTGTGTAGGTTTTGCGCATGACTGTTGATCTTCAATTGTTGTTGCTAATGTCGTTGACAATGTCTGGCAATGTCTAGGAGAAGTCGTTTACCCGATTCGTTAAGGTAGCGATCGGTCAGATGGACGGAAATGGGGTTGTCACAAGCTGATGCTGCTAGACGTCTCAATGTGTCTCGCAGTGTGGTCCAACGACTGTGGGATCAGTTTCAATCCGAAGATTCTGTGTCTAGAAGACATGTTCCAGGCCGACCACGAGTTTCAACACCTGCGGGAGACCGTTTTCTAACTCTTTCTGTCCGAAGGAGGAGAAGCACTACTGTGCCTCAGCTCATTGCAGATCATTTTGTCGTATCAGGAACAAGAATCTCTGCAACTACTGTCCAAAGACGCCTTCACAACGCTGGTCTCTATGCAAGATGACCATTTGTGTGTCCCCCACTGAACCGACGTCAAAGAAGTGCCCGTTTATGTTGGGCAAGATAACACGTTTCCTGGACCAGACAGCAATGGGCTTCTGTACTGTTCACAGACGAGTCCAGATTCACACTGGAGAGCGATTCAGTGCGTCTGCTAGTTTGGAGGGAACAACGCACCAGGTACAACCCATCCAACATTGTTGAAAGGCACGGTTACAGAAGTGGTGGAATCAAGGTTTGAGCAGGGATCTCTCTCGGTGGTCACACTGATCTGCATGTGTTCCATGGAGGAACTCTGACTGGTGTGAGACATCGGGATGAGATCCTTGATCCATATGTCCGCCCATATGCCGCTGCTATTGGTAATGGTTTCATTCTTATGGATGATAATGGTAGACCTCACAGAGCTGTGCTTGTTGAGGACTATCTTGAGGGTTACGGTTTGGAGCGAATGGAATGGCTAGCTCAATCTCCAGAACTTAATCAAATAGAGCATGTTTGGGACTACATTGGTAGACACATTGCTGCTTTAAGTCCTCCTTCAAGGTCGTTACATAAGCTGGAACAAGGGTTACTCCGTGTCTGGTCTTTGCTTCCCATTTCGGTGTCCGACAACTTAATTGGCAGCGTGGAAAGTCGATGCCGCCAAAACATTGTAGTTAGGGGTGGACACATTCCTTATTAGAAACCATTTTTTAATGATTCCACGACATTTTCCCACATAAACCTGTGATGTACTGTTTTCTCCAAAAATGTACTTTTCTGCCAAGAGTGCTTTTTTCGTTGAAAATCATGTTTGTGTTGACCGTGTGTACATTTTTAGGTTGCATTCAATAAAGAACTGTTTACTGCATATTTCCTCCAAATTTTTTGTTTCTATATTCTTTCATTTTCAAATTAGACAAAAAAAACATCCTGTACCTTAACTTTTGAAGGGCAGTGCAATTCAAATGTGTAATTACTTTAATATGTGAATAGCATTTTTACATCCCTGAACAGTGTAGACATTTTTTTGAAATATATGATCTGTTCAAACATTTTTGTTGTGTTGCTCCAATGTGACGTTAATTACCCCCCCCCCCTTTTTTTTTTCTTTTTGACTCACTGTTCCCTTTACGAAGACAGATGCTTTCGACGCCTTTTTTTTTTTTAGAAAACTCTTCGATTGATCAATTACAAGTCTGACTGCCTATAATTTTTGAAAGTCACCAAAATACACCGTAGCTTTGTAATTTTAGGATTTTTAAAACCTAGTTAGGAAATAAAACAACTTTGATGATTACAGTTATTTTTAGAATGAAAAAACAAACTTCATATAAACATGTTAGACTGCTGACTATTATTGATAAATAATATAAGTTGTCTAGCCACATGGGGTTTACTATCACGGGGGTAGCGTTCCCGGGATGAGCAAACGATTTTTTTGCTTTCATACCGCTACTCTGTCTTCCAATCCTTCTCTTTTCCCTTTCAAGGTCAAATATCTATGAACTATAAAATGCCAAAACACTCAACCAAAAAAATTAAAAATCACATACCAGCGACGTGTGGTCTACCAATTTATTTCAAATATGTTCTATTTTCGTCAGTAAAATCCTTAGATCTCCATTTTCGGGATTGATTTCGGGCCTTCGCATATAGCCTGTTGTGCTGTTCCAGTGCGACGTAAATTAACTACCTACCTTAATTCTCCGCAATAGTCTATTTACAGTCGGTTCCCCCTTTTAACTTAAAAGAATCAATTACAGTACATTAGAATAGTGAGTATGTATGGTCAAATGTTTGCTTAAAACATTTTTAGGCGACAGTTGTTTACCATCTTATTGTCCACTCATGTTTCTCAACGTCCCCTATTTACCCTGGGACCTATGGCCGCAGTAGCCCGGTTGCAAGAGTGGCAGATTAGCAACCGAAGGGTTACGAGTTCGAATCCAACCAAAGACAGTTGTGAACAAGGAAGAGGGGGGGGGGACTGGTGCACATTAAATATGTAATGGCCTCAAATGTCCTAGTCAGAATGACCGAGCGATGTCTACTTTGATTGACTGTGCGTGGTAGTGTCCAAGAACAGCCGGACACTACACACCTAAATTGGATGTGGACATTTATTTACAATACAATATGTACACTACCTTACAATAATGGACCGAACGTCAGCGGATTTGCATAAAATCCGTCTGCATGTTTGGGGGTGTTTTTCGTGGTATGGCCTGGGACCTTTGCATGTTGTTCCTGAACAATTGAACGCAGACGCTTACATGTACATTTCGGGCAATCAGGTTCTTACTACGCTCTGGCAATTTTATGGAATGGACGAATGTTACTTCCAGGACGACAACGCTCCATGTCGCGTTGCAGCATCTGTCAAGCAGTGGTATCAAGATATGGATGTAAAACGTCTTCCCTGGCCAGCTCAGAGTTCCCCGACCTAAACCCCTTAGAACATTTGTTGACCGATGCACACATCCGGTTTTGCAACGTACGGAGTCGCTGCGGCAACGCAAGTGCGGTCTGATATACATTAGATCCAATTGAGTAGTGCACACATACCTCCGGCGCCGCTGCGGCGACGCACGTCCAACTTCCGTGCAATTTGTACCGCAGTTCCCCATCGCGCCACAGCTCGTCGCACACGTTTCTCCGGTCTCAAGTACCTTGTTTTCATAAATAAATGGAATATAAATAATAATTAATTAATGGTTGTATTTTGTTTCAGAATATACTTTCTGTACACCAAGTAATCGAAATAAACACGTTTTCTTCGATAGAATAAAATGGCGCGAAATGATTTCGTGCGTCATTTCACGGTTGTGTGTGCATAGTTGGACTGTGGTGGCGCAGCGGCTCCGCACGTTGAAAAATCGGATGTGTGCACGGGGCTTAAGATAACTGACCGTATCTTGAACTCGTTGTCATGAAAAAAACTTAATAACTTGATGACAAGATGTCTTTTGCAAAATTTGTCAGATCCTGATGGACGATATATCTCGTCGTATCTACTTCGAGGATTACAAAATTTTTGATATAGTTCATGCCACTACACTGGGAGTCTAATAAATTTTATGGGTCAAATTTACAAAATGTGGTTGCTCTTTTATAGGCTAGAAATATAATCTTTACCATTATAAAAGGAAGTGTTTGTGTCTGTATTGTACGCAGTGTCCTGACGAATCTATGGCACTTACAATAATGAAATTAGGCACACAGGTAGTCCAAATTTTTTGCGATTTTTGTGTCGCGCACGAATTTTAAAATTTAATGTAGAACATTTTAAAACTAAATTATTAGTTTTTTCACCTTCTCGCTGAAATGTGACGTCATTGAAGAAATGCGAGGATTTTAGATTTTCGACCGCTGACGTCACAAGCGTTTTTTGTCTAAATGTTCTTGGAACCATGCCAAATTTTACGATTCTAGCGTGTTTTGATTTACGTTCTTGATAATAGCCACTTAGAGGCGGCGTGCCTGAAGAGTTCGTTTGCGAAGCAAACCAAATGGGAATACAAAGCAATCACAGGGGGTTGGCGAGCGTCAACGAGCAGTGTTCACACCTGACCCCACGAAAAGAACTGTCACGGGCAATCCCGTGCTGGCCACGCAGTGACTAGTAGAATATATTCGACACGAGAAGAAACAGAAAGTATGATGGGATATAATAAAAATACAAATGTTTCTGATTAAAATTTTTTTTTCTTCCAACCAACCGATATAGTGGTTAAGGTGTTAGCCTCTAGATAGGAAGGTTCTTGGTTCGAATCCGGGCCCGGGCATGGATGTTTGTAAGCGTATGGTGTAGAGGCGGCTGGTGCACCTTAAATCTGTCGTGGCCGAAAGTCCTCATGTTGGGCTGGTGTGGTAGTTTGGAGTGTGGGGTGCCAGCTCAGGTGTTGCCTCGTCATCTGACCGTGGTTCAAAATTACGAGGTGTTGTCCTCTGATCTTTCCCTTAAGGGATTGATCCCGGATCGTCGTCAATAGCCCGTTGTGTTGCTCTAGTACGACGTTAACTATAATTATCATTATCATTATCAGTATCATTACCTTAAAATGTTTTAGTTTAATTATATTTTAAAGTTATATCAATGTTCCTAAAAGGTGTCAAAGTTGAATCGTCTATTAGGCGTATGAATGAATAACATTTTTTTGGGATTAAATTATATGCTGCACAGATCTAAATTATTTGTGGGAAAATAGGTGCATTCTGAAGTGTAATCCGAGGAGAAGTTTTCTCCAGCTTGTGATTCAGACGTGTTTTTTCACGAGCATACAGTGATGGGTGAAAAGATAATCCGTGGAAGGAAAATTTATGAACGTCAATAAAAATCATTCACCAATAAAAACGGTCTGTTTTTCCAACCTCTTCTTATCAGTGCACTTATTACCAAATGGAAATTATGATTCATTTTATTGGTTTCAATTTGATTACATGTACGTGTGTTAAGCAACACTCGTTCGGTCTCGCAGCGTAGAAAGCATTTTCTCTTTTCATTTCCCGATAGCTTTTTTATGTATTTTTTCAGAGTTAATAATTTCTGCCTAAGAAAGTTTCTTCAATGTTTAGGAGTTTGAGCTTTCAGTTTTAAATTGGCTTTTATTGTTCCTTGAGAAATATTGACTCAAATCTAAGGAATGGCAAAAATGTTTGATTTTTTTTATATGCTTTTTTCTAGAAAAAGGTGGTGCCATGGTAGCCCAGATTAGAAGCCTGAGGGCTGCGAGTTCGAGACTCGACCGAACCAAAGACCTTTGTCTGCATCTTAAATCTGTTGTGGCCTAAAATGCCCTGATGTTGTCATGGATGGAAGTTTGGAGAGTGAGGTGCTAGCTCACGTGTAACCTCGTCATTTGATCCCGGTTAAAAATTATATGGTATTGTCCTCTGATCTTTCCCTTGGAGTGAGAACTCGTCATCTGACGGTAAATTAAAATTACTCGGAACTGTCCTCTAACCGTTCCCTTGGGTAGTAATTAATCCCGGAACGTCTTCAATAGCCTGTCGTGTAGCTCTCAGTGCGGCTTTAATTAGAATACCTATCCACCAAAGCTTTCCTAAACATATTTATTTATCATGACCATAGCGTAGCCAGGATTTTATTCTAGTGAGGGGTGGTGCAAAGTATATAAATTGAATTTTTTTTATGCAGTTACAATCTTATCCGATTTAAAAAAAGATGTTTTTGTGTTATGACTGAATTTTAAAAGGATTATTGGCAGCATATAAATTAACACCACGTTTTATCCAAGTGCAAATATAGTACAGGTAATTGCACAAATGTTTACAAAATTAAATTACACTAGAAAGAATTAAGAAAATATTTACAAGCATTGTTTCTGAACTTGTGTGTGTGTGTGTGGGGGGGGGGTGCCAGCTCAGGTGTTGCTTCGTTATCTGACCGTGGTTCAAAATTACGAGGTGTTGTCCTCGGATCTTTCCCTTAAGGGACTGATCCCGGACCGTCGTCAATAGCCCGTTGTGTTGCTCTAGTACGACGTTAACAAAAAATTACCAAATTACTGAATTTTTGTCATTGTTAAGGGATTTATTCGATTTGTAGATATGTGATATATATATGAGTCAAGGCAGTAAAACCATTGTCAACAATGGCTTCATTCTTACTTTGAAATTATTTAAGTATTATATTGTACCAGCAAACCCATATATGACATCTGGGCAAAACTTTCGTAATTACTTATATCGGATGAATAAGTGTTCGCACTTGCATTTACTATATTATTTAATTCTATTTATAATGAATCCAGCCGACCAACCGGTATAGTGGTTAAGGTGTTAGCCTCTAGATCAGAAGGTTCCTGGTTCGAATCCGGGTCCGGGCATGGATGTTTGTAAGCGTATGGTGTAGAGGCGGCTGGTGCACCTTAAATATGTCGTGGCCGAAAGTCCTCACGTTGGGTTGGTGTGGAAGTTTGGAGAGTGGGGTGTCAGCTCAGGTGTTGCTTCGTCATCTGACCGTGGTTCAAAATTACGAAGTGTTGTCCTCGGATCTTTCCCTTAAGGGACTGATCCCGGACCGTCGTCAATAGCCCGTTGTGTTGCTCTAGTATGACGTTAACTAAAATTACCAATTACTATAATGAATCCAGACTTGTTTCAGAATTTGTGTCATATTCACATTCATCTGACCGTGATTCAAAATTACGTGGTGTTGTCCTCGGTTCTTTCCCTTGGGGGATTGATCATGAACTGTCGTCAATACCACGGTGTGTTGCTCCAGTACTACATTAATTAAAATACCTACCTATATTCACATTTAATTTCCAAATGAAATAAAATGATCCAATATTACATATAACAGCATTTCGTATTCTTCTTAGTATTGCTGATTCTTCTTACTTTAAAAACGGCATGGCAAAGCGTTCATACCTCAATCATATTACCCCAATCAGCCTTCTGAATGTCCATTTCAACCGTAACCAACTGATTCTTCAAGACGACTTGGCATATATATATATATATATATATATATATATATATATATATATATATATATATATATATATATATAAACACAAACGATTAAAATTTCAGGACAATTGAATGATTTATTTCAGAGTTTGACCGTTGCACAGGGAGGAAGTCAATAAGGCGTTGGCCCACCTCTGGCCTGGATGTAAGCTGTCACCCGGCTTGGCATAGACTGAAAAAGTTCACTGATGGAGTAGTACTGAATTTCTTGTCAAATTGTCTCCAACTGTCGGGCTAAATGGTCAAATTCCGGGAAGGTTGCAATCGTCTTCCCATAATGTCCCAAATGTGCTCTATGGGAGAGAGATCAAAAGACCTAGCTGGCCTAGGAAGTGTTGGGACAGCTCGAAGACAATTCATAGCAACACGTGCCGTGTGCGGCCGGGCATTATCTTGTTGAAAAGTATGTCCGTGGTGTCGCAAATGGAACGGTAACACAACCGGACGTAGAATGTCGTATACGTACCGCTGTGCTGTTAGTGTGCCGGAAATGACTACCTAAGGGGTCTGGCTATCAAAGGAGATGGCACCCCAGATCTTAACGCAATGTTGTGGACATGTTTGACGTGCGAAAGTAAGGGCAGGATCCTCACGCTGCCCTGGACGTCTCCAGATACGTCTGTGGCTGTCGTAAGGACACAGTCGGAAACGGGACTCGTCACTAAAAACTATACGTCCCCAGTCAGCGCCGTTCCAAGTTAACCGACCTCGGCACCACTGTTGGACAACTCATTCTTGGTGCGTTGATTTTTTGTGTTATAGAGTATATTTCTAAGTAAGTTTTATAATGTGTCCCGCAATTTATCTTCACATAACGTATGTGGCACAGTAAAAAATAAATGTACATGGACGCAATCGATAAATACGTATATCGATAAAGTAAATGGCACGTGAAATGGATGCTTTTAATGAATATTAATTTATCACATTATTGTTATTTTAAGAATAAAATACGTTGTTATTTTATTTAAAAAATACAAAAAGGTATTTAATGTATGCATAGTATTTTATTTGTAGATATTAAAAAAAAATTTGAAAACTGCAATTTCGCCCGCCTCCTTGTCTACGCTACAAATCAGAATATTAAGGACGACGTTTATAGTCAGATTCCAAATTCAATCTACAAAGAACTCTTTAAATCGAACAAAGAAATTCTATGGTGTGCATTTGGAGGTTTTAAACAAACGTAATGTAGGATATTTTAACAATTAGCCAAAGGTTTTAATCAAATTTATCTACGGTCAATGAGTTGCAAGTATTCTTGCAAAAGAGCCTATTGGACAAGAGAAAAACAGGAGCCCCTTTCGCCTTCGTTTACATGGCCCCGATACAACGAACTGAGTAAAACTCATTTATCTAACTTCCCACATACACTACCCTACAATAATGGACCGGACAGCAAGATGCGATGGTATAAGGGAAATAATACATGCTTTAATAAGGGATGGTTCCCCACGTGCTGCAATTACACTAGCAACCCTTCTGGGCATACTTTCAACAAGATTTTGATACACAGCTATGAGTATTGGAGTCCATTCCTGCTGCAAGAATGTCGCCAGCTCAGCTGTAGATTTCGGACGTGGTTCCCGGGTTCGTAAGCGTCGCTCTAACTCGTCCCATAAATGTTCTAAGGGGTTTCGGTCGGGGTACTCTAAGCAGGCCAGGGAAGACATTTTACATCCATATCTTGATACCACTGCTTGAAAGAGACTGCAACGTGACATGGAGCATTGTAGTCCTGTAAGTAACATTCGTACATTCCATAAAATTGCCAGTGCGTAGGAAGAACCCGGTTGTCCAAGATGTTCACGTAGGCGTCGGCGTTCAATTGACCAGAAACAACATGCATATCTACTTTCGAGTTGCTGGCGGCGCAGGTTTGATTCCTGCCAGGTGCTCCTTGGGTATATTTTTCTTCTGTGTCAGTAAAGCGTCAATTACTTCATATTGTATTGTATCAGAGCATCTTCATATTGTATTGTATCAGAGCATCTTCATATTGTATTGTATCAGAGCATCTTCATATTGTATTTTATTGCGCGCAGAGCATGTCGAAATACTGCCCTTACACCATAAAACCCAAAATCCAATCAACAAACCAACCCTTTTGCAAGAATTGTCTGAAACCGACTGACCATGAAATTTGATTGAAACATTTACCTAATTGTTAAAATATCCCTGCATTAAGTTTTTTAGAAACTCTGAATGCACACCATAGAATTTCACTGTTCAATCTAAACAGTTCTTTGTTGATTGGATCTGTAATCTTACTGTAAACGTCGTCCTTAATCTCTTAATCTGTAATGTAGATACGGAGGGGGTTTTCTGAGGGTCCTGAAAATACTACAGTATAAGTCCCAAATCCTAATCCTAATCGTCCTAAATCCGGAATTGTCAAAAATCTGGACGTCCTAAATCCGGAATTGTCAAAAATCTGGACGTCCTAAATCCGGAATTGTCAAAAATCCGGAAGTTTTGCTAACCTACGTTTTTTTTGTTTGTCTCACTTTTTTACATCTTTCCGACAATTTTTAAAGAACAATGAGTTAAACCTAGGCCTAATTGATGAAACAACTCAAAATAACGGTCATGTTCAGAGTAAATACCACACAGAAAAATTTGAAGATTTGCAAGTAAATTTGTTGCATCGTATTAAAAAGTTTTTTTTTTCCTATTTTAAAAATTATTCCTATTTATATATCTGCTATTTTACTAATGCAAACGCAAAGTCCGATACCCGTAATGGCTGAGGTCCGGAGGATTCCGGATTTTGGACATTGAATTGTAGTTTCCAATTTTATAATATCTACAAAGTAAAAATTGAATGCCTGAAATACCTTTTTATATTCTTTAAAATAAAATATACTTGCTATTTCATTTTTTAAATAACTATTATCGGATAAATGAATTATTCAATAAATATCATCAATGTTGCAGTAGAATTGTCTACTTTCCGACTACAAAAGACCAAAAGTGACGAAAAGGATACTCATGGAAAGAGTCAGGTATTTTTTAGGTGGTCTTACGCAAGGACAGTGCAGACAAAGGGCGTCAAAGCCTCTGTCCATTTTTTCTATTTGGAAGCATACGTGCACTCATTTTTCCAGTAAACAATTGCTGCAGAATTTATGAAATTTGTGAGAAAAAAAAAACGAAATTTTAACGTCTTATATGTCTTGCATATTTGTGCATTTGGTTATCTATTCTAAAGTTTGTATTACTACTCACTAGTTGTAAAAGATCTCTGACCCTGAAATATATAGTTTTTCTCTTCACATTTTCTTATGATCGATTCCTCCATAAGTGTATTTTTCTCTTCTTGTGTCACTAAAACCGTTCTCTGCGTGCGAACTACCATGTGTTTAATTTATGTTATGAGTCAAACTTCTTTTGATAGCAACTCAACAACACCGATCTTTGTATTTGGAGCAGGGGTAGTACAGCTGATAGAGTCGAGAATTAACAACCAGAGGGTTACGTGTTGGAAACTCGATCCTACCAAAGACCGTCGTGTCCATGGGGACTGGTGCACGTTCATTATGTCGAGGCTTCAAATGTCGTCATAATGACGAGGTGTGGAAGTTTGGAGAAGTTTATGTTGACCTCGTATTCTGACCGTGGTTTAAAATTACGACGTTATGGAGTGTTATGTAATGAGTATTATATTTGTACTTGTGCCTTAGCCCTAGGAAGGTTCCACAAACATGTATCCGTTATGCAACCTGCATCCTACTTCTAACTAGTTTTGACCTTCTTGAACAGAGGTTTTCATAAAATTAATTGAAACAGGAGATGTGGTTTATTTAGTCATTATGAGTGTTGTGAGGGTTAAAGCAATATTACATTTCTTGAAAATTTCGTGACACTCGGAGAGACACTCCTCCTGGTGGTTTTTTGACTAGGTATCTCGTAGGTATCTCTAGTGTCATTCGAAAAAAAAGGTTAGATCTTGCTGTATTAGGTATCTCGTTCTTAGAAGAGGTAAGGGGTTATTTTAACCAACGTCGTGTTTAGAAGAAAACTCATCATATTATGATCTCGTCATTGTCATTTTGTGTGGACATTTAAAAATTTGGCGCCTATTTACCGTCCAAGTGATGTCGACACGATAGCTCTTATTAAGATCTAACCAATTTCGCTAGTGACGAGATATTTCGTCGCCAAGATATTGCCGATTCTTTTATGATGACGTAATCACGATCTGGTCAGTTTTCTTCCTTTGACGAAATATCTCATCCATCAAGTTTCCGTCAGTTTTCTTGAATCGACGAGATATCTCGTCCATCAAGATTTGTTCAGTTTTGCGAATGACGAAATACATCGTCGAGACAATTTCCGATAGGGTTGAAATGAAGGTAAAGCATAATTATTTGATAATTAGGATAAAATATATTAATAAGTATCACATGAGTTTTTCAAAAGTAATTGTTCACAATATTAATATTTGAGTGCAATCAATTATTAACTACTCATGAAAACAAACAAAAATCCGGATTTTGTTTATGGCTTTTGCTAATCCTTCCAGTGTCGAGTCGTTAGCTTTCACTCCACCGCAGACAAAATGACTAAATATCTCAACCTGTTATTAAAATAACACTATTCCATTGGTCAGAAATTCTTAGAAGTCATGCTGGGAAGAATGCAGTTTGAAGAACGGATATATACGTGTGAGCCTTTCGAGGTTAAGCTCTCCTATAATAAGTAAAGCAAGTACCCCTCTGCCTTGTTTAATTTACTAGACGTTTGTGCGATGATAATTTATTGCTTTGTTTCTTTACTGTATACCAATACACTTTCAAGGGGGGATATAAAGGAGATGATTGCTTTAAGCATCGTTTTCATTGATTGATGCATGTAAATTAAAAATTCATTTATTGATTGTGTGCATGTGATTAATTTCACATGCACAACCCTGCAAAATGCTTTTGCAACAAGGACTAAGTTGTGCTTCAAACTTTAAAAAATTTTCGTCGCGAACAAAAGTCGCAGACCTTTACAGTAAATACTTCTGAAATGTCGTCCCCTTAGATACATGAACTCAGTAGTGTTGCTAGGTTGGATAGGTTTTCAACCCTTTGAGCGTCACAAGATTTTCAAGTGGTGTAGTGGTGTTTTTACACCCAAAACCCACTTAATAACTAAATAACCCCTCCTATTTGTTGAAAGAAGGAAAGGATTATTTCAGCATTTGGAAATATTATATTGTGTGTGTGATCCTATCCTTAGTTAAGTATAATTATGTTTTGAGGAAGGACCAAATCCAGAATGTGTAAATAATTAGTCTCGGGACAAATTCTATTGGTTCTTTAATTAGAAGAGAACCATTTGGAAATATTTTAATGCTCTTTCCTTTAGAATAGAATAGTTTGGATAGATTTTATTGCTCCCTTCAGAAGAATATAATACTTTGGAATGATTCTATTTGTGTCTTGATTAGAATATAATAATTTAGAAAGATTTTATTAACTAGAAAATAATGATCCTGAAAGAATTCTATTGGTCCTTTTATTAAAAAAGAATCATCCCAAAGGATTCTATTCTAAGAAAGCTGTCAATAAAATCTTTCCGAACTGTTCTATTCAAGGTCAAAACCGTTTAGGGAGTTATGCAGAGAAGCCTGGAAGGCTGCAAAGGGGAATTATGCATGCGAACCCCACCGAGGGTTAAAGCAGGTGTGAGAATATTAATTTTGCATAGGGGAGACAACGATCTCATTTGCAGTTTGGAAGAGGTATCAATCTCAAAGGAAGAGCTGAAATGCAATTTCCAAGTTCGGTTGGAACAACTGCAGTCTGGCGGTCAACCTGGGCGGGGTAAAGGGTCAGTCACAGAGCAGATTTGTCCCAGTGCTTCTTCACAAGATGCTATTGAGATGAGAAATGAGCGAGCCAGAGAGAGGATTCTCTTCTCCACGTTAGATAGATGCCACCCCCCGACCATCGTACAGGTTCATTTCTCCCGTTATCCTTCATATCCAACGGTTTATATTTTCGATAACGATACTGCAGACGACCGCATCGATTTTTTTGCCCTCCCTCCGCCGGCCACGGCAGCAGCGCCAGCGCAGCCAAGATGGCGACGAAAACCGTTTGACGTCATCCGCTTCCAGCGAGCGGTGATGCGGGTCGCCATGGCAACCGGGCTCCGCGCGGCGCAGCCATTGGTCGGGAGCCGCTGGTCGCCTCTCATTATCATACCGGAGGGAACGCGCCCGGGAGATAGAGCGAAAAGGGCCAGCCCAGTACAGGTAGAATCCGGAGAAGAAGAAGAAGAGGAGAAAAAAAAAAGGAAAAGGAGAGAGACAGAACAGAAACCGGAGCGAGCCGAAAACAGGGTCTGATCGCGAGGTCTCCCCTAAGCGAGAGCGACTTGCCAGAGCGATCGGCCACTTTCAGGAGCGGTTTCCACCCCGAAAAAGGCGCAAGCGATTTTGGATGTGATCGTCTGCTCCCCCCGGATTGGCGATCGGTTCAACCCCCCCTCCGCTCCCGATTCGAACCTTCGCAGGGCCGACGGAACCACCGCCCTGACGAGGTGAAGAAAAAAAAAACAACCGCGCAGGGGTTAGACGGAAAACAACCGAAAAACACCCTCGCAAACGATCCTTCCATGAGGACCACCAAGTGAAGAAGTAGCAGCGAGGGGTCGAGAAGCACAGGATCCGACAAAAGGGACTCCCGGACAACCTGCAATGGTCTATCGCCGACGTCATCTGGACCTTTCGGCCATCATCATCAACATCATCATCATCATCAGCTGTTGAAGAGGGAAGGGTCCTGTTGTTTTGTTTGCTGCTGTACTGTCCGCTCGCGGATCGTACGGAGGCGACTCGTTTCCCGTTCTGTTGTGCCAAGGGGACCCTGGTCTTGTCTCGTGGTGAAACGGGAGCCCACCGCTACGGATACTTTGAGGAACGTGAGGCGCACCCTTTTTTTCGGCCATGGGATGTGCAATGAGCGCCGAGGAAAGGGCTGCTTTGGCTAGGAGTAAGCAGATCGAGAAGAACCTAAAGGAAGATGGCATTCAAGCAGCCAAGGATATTAAGCTACTCCTCCTTGGTAAGGAAACTCTATTTACCCCCAACGCATCGCTAAGCCTAACGCACCCCCTCGCAAATATCCCCACCCCACACATCCCAGATTAATTTCCCCCGCTTTTGTTTATTCGAAAAGAGCGATAAAATCTTGTCACAATCTTGCTGATAAACGCATTATTTTCTGCTAACTCAATTGCTCCTTTTTTTATCATGTCACTGCAACGAAAAAAATTCTACATCTCAAAATTAATTTCCACTTTTATTTGTTTAAAAATAGTAAAATATTATCAGAATGTGGTAGATAAATCGGAATTTTTCGCTTTTTTATTAATCCCCTTACTATATACTCAATTGCTCATTTTTTTATTATATATCCATCTCGAAAATTCATTCTACATCTCAAAAACTAACGTTCCACTTTTATTTGTTTAAAAAATAGTAAAATCTTATGAAAATGTGGTTGATTCTACTGGTGCTCTTTACTTAACAATTGCTCTCCCCTCCTCAGTTTACTCAATTACTAATTTTTTATCGTATCGCTGTCTAGAAAAAATAATAATGTTATTAGAATTTTTAATTGTTAGACTTATCTCTTCTGAAAGTCCAATTTCTTTTATTGGGTTTTTAATTACTTAAACTGTTTTGTTCTATCCTTTTCTCAAATTAACACTCTGTGTGTGAATGATGAATATTAAATTAATATTTTATAGTCTACATTTCATGTATACCAGAGCACATATTAATGAGCTCTTTATTCTTCCACGTTTGACCAGTAAAGTGCTAATCTCAATCCTTAAAAATTGCTCAAGATCAAATGGATACTAAGATATATCACCATGTGGATCTCCCATTACAGTTTACATAATTACTTATTTTTTAGTACCTATGTGTCTTGGAAAAATTGATTTAATGCTTTCAATATATATATAAATTTACTTTATATATTAATTTCCTTCTCTCCCTGATTTACTTATCAATCACTCCCCATCACATTCATCATTTGTATTGCATCTTAGACTCGAAATAATAAAGAAAAATGTTTAGGAGTTTATAAATTTGCCTATTCTAGAAAAACGTAAGTTTCAGTGTGTAAATTTATATATGATCATTACTCCTATTTTTGTTCTTCTTTATTATTTATTTTAAATATTACTTCTGTCTTCGTTAAAACTATCCATTTAGCTTGATATTTTCCCATTCGACGTATATTTTTTTGGAATATTGCACGTCACACACGTTCAGTTATTTAATCTAAATGTAAACACAGGACTTTTACATCCATCAAATGTTTATCAGAACTAAGATATTCTGTAATTGAGTAAAGACGTATAAAATGTAACAAAAATGTAAATTTATTATTGAAAAATTCTTCTAGTGGTAGTACCTTTTTCTAAAACCAATGTGCTTCAATTTATTGTGGCATTTTAACAAATACACACAGTAAAGAGAAGATTACCGTAGGAGCATTCTGAGAATTTTTGGAACTGTAACTAATATCTGCATTATTGTAGGACTTTACTAGATTATTATAAAACATCAAAGAAATATTGTTTAAAAAATTTAAACTGAATTAGTTATAGTAATTGACGTTTTGGAAAAGTTTAAATTAAGATAAATTTAAAATATAATGTTGAATGTTGAAGAAAGTTATCCCAATTAAGTATTATATTATTGCTTTTTTTAATTACATATTGTTTATACTATATCAATCGATCTTCCTCTTGATACGAACCATTTATTTATATAAATAAATGGAATAATTCTCAATTAGATGTTGCAGTAAACCACTTTGGAGGTAAGAGAGTTTTAAATTAATATGTGGTATGTTCATGTTGACTATAAATAAAAGGAAATCAAGATTAATAGCATCTATCAGAATACTCTTTGTGAATATGAATGAAAAAAAATTTCTTACAAAATTATTCAATGGAATTTCTAGAGTGTCTCTCTAGGTTTTGTTTCACCAGCTCTGCAATATCCAGTTCTCAAATACTTTACTACCCAGAGTGACGAATATAATCTGCTGTACGATTCTTTGAATTAATAGATATGTAGTCATTTAGCTATCATGTGTTGTGGGGGAAAAGAAATATCACACTACTCTGAAATATATCAGATGGCTAAATGTACCTACTTTTAAATCACTCCAACTATAAATGCTTAAAATTTTGATTTAAAGCACATTGTATAGTTAATAAACCCTTAACTTAATATTACTGACAAGTATGCATAAGCTTAAAAGGATAAAAATTAATATGTTAAATACCAAACACCATTTGTTCTTTTTCTGGAGTAATTTTTCAGTTATTTTAAAACTAAGTGTATTGAATATTGAGCACACTTTTGTTTCAACAGTTAAGTTTAAGTATTACGTTTTAAATATACTTTTCAACACCTTTACATAACTTAAAAGTAATGGATATACGGTGACATAAAAATAACAGATTTAGAATCCTGATAAATTCAGTTCATTCTATACAAAATTTTGTGCTATAGATACAAAATTTTTCTAAAGCAGTTTTGCGTTCAAGGATTTGTTTGTGATAATGCCGTAACTTCTTGTCGAGTGAAAAATTTCCCAACAAACGGGGCAGAATTCACCTATGGCTTCATTCCGCACTTAATAACCTAGCAACAAAAAAGTTCTACAGGGGCAATATTCAGAGTAGGATGCTTGAGTCAGAAACGCTACAAGTCAATGTTAACTACTAAAGACCATATTGTTTCGGTC
This sequence comes from Metellina segmentata, assembly GCA_947359465.1. Lineage (NCBI taxonomy): Eukaryota > Metazoa > Arthropoda > Arachnida > Araneae > Tetragnathidae > Metellina > Metellina segmentata. Next base: position 104,746,820 of record OX375877.1, read on the forward strand.
TGAAAGTCTATCTTCCAATTTTATTTTATATCTTTCTTCAAATATAAAGAAAAACTTCGAATAGTTAAATTTTAGCGATAGATTAGAGCCTACATTAGCCTACATTCCATACGGCTAAAAATATGATATTTAGATAAATATTTAAATGCAAGGTTAAAGAATTTTTAAAAGCAAAGAAAATTTAATTTAAATAAGATGAAATAAATGAAAGTGCGGTAGTAATTGAAACGAAATAAAAATATAAAAAAATGAAATTAATATGAAAAAATGTATGATTTTATTTTGAGCGTTTGGTAAAAGCCACACATTAACAACGCTGTCTCTTTGTTTGAGAAAAAATTATATTATATTTATTTTAATCTATAAATTTAATTCTATCTAAATTTAAAAGTATCTAAAATCACCCCTCAACTTTCGTTACATCTAAATTGTTTTAAAAAGCAAAGCATTTAATTAAGTTTCATTTGTTCAAAGGAGAGGAAATAAAGAGAAACTAAGTTTATTTTACAGTAATTCTAAACTTATACTATACAAAAGGATAAGGTTTAGAAGTAAAATAGTAGAATAACCACGCATTTCTCTAAAAAAAATCTGATATTAATTATCATGAAAAACAACCGCCTTATTTGGATTTTTCTATAAATTTTTATACAAAATTTAACATTGGCATCTAATTAAAAAGTAAATTAACTAAGAAATTGTAATTATGTTGTACCGAAATAATTTTTTTATAGTATAGAATTTATTTAAAAGTCTTAAGGTCATTAAACCCTTACCAAACGAGTTTAAAAATTATAATATAAATTTACAGTGAAGCCCTAATTTGAATGCATTTTTTTCTAAGAATCAAAAATAGATTTGTATGGATTAATTTAACGGGGATAAAAATGTTGTTATCAACTGTAATTTCAAGCTAATTTCTAGGTCCAGGTGAATTTGGGGGCCATCATGGCTAAATGGGTATACTCACTGATCTAGCAACATGCGAATTGTAGGCGGCTCAGATTTGATACCTGTCAGGATTAATATCTACCTGGTTGTATTAATATCTTCTATGTTAGTACAACTTTCATTGTGTATGTATGTCCACTACTTGATAATTTCTGTCTTGTTTATATATATATATGAAACAATTTAATTAAAACCCTAATCAAATGAATTTGGAGGTTTTGTGCAATAATAGTATGCATTACTTATATAGATTTAAGAATATTTTCTACTTATAGGCATACATATGAAACGAAATAATTCGTAGTGTCATGAGGTTGTCAAAGAGGTTTCGCCAGAGGTTGTCAAAGAGATATTAATGCTTTATTTGTCATAGGACAATTTTAAGTAAAAAAACTATAATTTCGCAATTTGGCTTTTATCGTTTTAATTGGGATAAGGATCAAAGTATCCTTCTATAAATGAGATATATGCCATATATGATGTTCTATACGATTAAAGTTGATTGGGTTTTATGCCACCAGGGCTATATTTGGACAATCTGCGTTCAACACAAGACTAAGTAATGAATCCGAACAAGGAAAATTTTACTGTCGCAGAAGAGAAAAATACAACATGTGAGGAATCAAACATGCAAAGCCTGCAACCTCGCAGTTTATAGTTATACATCAATTAATCTTTGAATACGCATACGCTATAACTCAATCTGATAAATCTATTCTCGTATTAAATATTTGTGTTCAGATGACAAAATGTTATAAGTCATTTATTTTTTACTTTTTTGTGACAGCAATTTTAAGATTCAAGATTCAGCATGTGGTTCTGTGGTTTTTGACTTATTATATTTTTTTCTACCTTTGTTTTCTCATAAACTGAAAGAAAAAGACTTACGGCATTTTGCCATTTTCTAAACATTCACAAACCAGACTCCAGAATGGGACCTGCTCAATTTTTTGGGAAAAGTGACTTATAACTTTTTGCCATTTGAGCACAGATATATCTGGGAAGTTATATTCATTTTTACTTCATGAAACACGTTTAACACAAATCCTCCTGGTGGTTGTCTCGGCGAGGTATCTCTTTATTAGCATAACCTGACTAGAACGTGATAAAAGAGATATGTCGAAAGAAAAATATATGTATAAGAAATATGTATTGATAATATTATGTATTGAGATATATATATAAGAATAAAAGTGACCAGATCAAGATCTGGTCATCATAAATAAAGTAGATAGTTTTGATGACTAGATATTAAGCCATTAGTAAAATTAGTCAAATATTGATGTACGAGATCTTGATTAACCTACTTAGAGGATTAAACAATACAAGATTATCTCTCTGCTTGGAGAAAGGATTACTTAGGATAAAGATAGGTGGTAAAACGGTGAAATAAATTTCCAATTTATACTTAGAGAGTGCAAAAGAGTGTTGAAGAGAGTGCGAAAAGAAAGAATCGCATGATCGAAAAAGAAAACATTCACAGTGTAAAAAAGGTAAGGTAGTAAAATAGAGGCCATAGTTTAAAACGCTTTGTCACGAAATATTTTATCCTTAGGTATTACAAGAAAATTGTTATCTTCTATTTGCCACAGGGTCGTGCTGAGAGGGAAAGCTATAGCAGCTCTTCTAACCCTTTTGGCCTTTGAGTCACAAGTGCCCTCTTTGCAAGAATTTCTTGATAGTTGAACGATGAAAAATAGAAAAATGTTGCATGATTTACGAGTTATCTTGTAACATTTCTGCTTTTAGCCTCCTGGTGGTTTATCTTCGAGTCGAAAGCTGTCCTGTAGTGGACAGATTCTTAAACAAACAGTTTGTTTTTCCTTCTTGAACTTTTTTCCCCTTGGAGAAAAGCACAGTTTTATCTCGATGAGATATATCATGAAGACTGACCAGAAAAGAACAAGATATCTCGTCGAAACACTTGGAGGTTTAAAGCATTATTTACCATAGAATTCATTTATTCGAGACTAACTTTTGGTGAGATGAGGCATACTTTTCTAATAAACACCGTACCCAATGCTCTGATTTGCTTGAGCAAAGCAACCTCTAGCACTCTCTAGCAAAAAGTGACTCAAACGTTATTCAAAATTTCAATTTTAATGTTTTTTCATCAGTTTGGATTAATATTATGTAAGGAATTCAAACTAACTTGAGATAATCTCCTATACGTAAAATCTTCCTAATTTCAGATTCTGCCCCAAACGATCAATGAATGACACCAACTTACCAAAATATAAATCTATCCCTTTTAGATTTTAGATGCGATGTTAAAATAGGTCTGACAATTATTTCCCTTTCCCATATCAGTGTCTTAGTATAAAATAGCTAATGTCCACTTCGCAAGTTTTTGAAAACACCGGATTTAATAGTTTTCATTAAAAAAATAATACAGCGCACTAAAAATACTTTCCAATGTTTTGATTCTTTCGTAATGTATCCAGAACATTGATTCATCAACGTTTAATATATGATGTAGTGCAGGAAGGAACAATTTTAATTTGCGGGTGCAAGTATTGAATGCATCTCACTGAACAAATTAACTGTAATCAATATAGAGGAAGATAAAATTCCCCATAAATCATATTCACTCAGTAGTATGTGACTTGCTTCCTATTTATTTCCCCCTCTTGTTTTACCCATCCAAAAAAGTGTGACGGGTAAGGGGAAAAAGGGAGTATCTCTTATCTCCTTCTCTTACCTCATGTTCCGTTCGCTTACTCTGCGTCGGCCATCTCGACATAATCTGTCTTCTTTTGACACCTGGAAGAGAGACTTAGTAGGCAGTCAGGAACCTCCACAGATAACGAGATCGCCTTGTGTTTATCTGCGCGTAGAGAGTTTTTGTTTTCGTTGCTTACTCGTCAGGAATTAGTGGTTGTTTTTTGTTGGGAATGTTCGGGAGTGTTCGAAGATTTACATGATTTTCTATTACGAGTCGGCCATTTTTAAGAAGCGGCGAAGTTAATCCCTCGACGATGGAAATGTAAGAAGTAAGATTAGATAATTGCATGCAGAATTATATGCACGTGAATTATTGTTTTTGCTTTCAAAGCAGCTATCTACAAACAATAAATAACAATGCTTTCATATGTTTATCTGCATGCACGAGTCTTTTTTCGCTGCCTACTCGTTATGAAATTAATAGTTCTAAGGACTTTTTATAGCTAATTTTCGTGAGTTTTTCAGGATTTGTATGCTTTTGTATCAACAGGCAACCATTTATAAGTAGTAGTGAAGTTAATCAATTGGCGATGGATACATAGGAAGTAAGCTTAGATAATTGCAAGCATAATACTTTAATGTGCATTTGAATCATTACTTTTTTTGCTTTAAAAGCAGCCAAAACTCATCTAAAAACAGTAAATAAAAAGGTTTCTCATGTTTATCTCAACGGGTCGAGGGTTTTTGTTTTCGTTTTTGTTGCTTACTAGTTAGGGACGTTTTTAGGATATATGTACATGCTTTTGTATCAACAGTCTGTCAAATCTAAGTAGAGGTGAAGTTAATAACTCAGCGATGGATACGTAAAAAGTAAGCTAAGAAGATTGCATGCAGAAACATGTTTACAAGAATTGTTGTTTTTACTTTAAAAAACAGCCAAAAATATAATCAACGAACAATAAATAGCTAGGTTTTCATTTATTTATCTGTATGGAGTAGAGGATTTTTGATTTCGTTGCTGGGACTAAGGACAGTTGTAGAAATCGCCGTTTTTGTTGGTAATGGTCATGAGTTTTAGAGGATTTGCATAGTTTGGATCAACACTAGGTCATTTTAAAGAATGTTTGAAGTTAATCACTTGACAAGGATACGTAGGGCGTAAGCTTAGTTAATTACATGCAGAATACATTCCTGTGTACATGATTTATTGTTTTCTTATTTAAAAGCAGTCAAAAACATCATCTAGAAACAATAAATAACAAGGTATTTTTATCTATAATGAATCGAAGGTTTTTGTTTCCATTGCCTACTGGTCAGGGATTGTTTATTTTGATCGTAATTGTCGTGAGTTTGAGGATTTACATGCTTGTGTCAACAGTTGACTATTTTAAAGTAGCGATGAAATTAATAACTTGACCATGAAACTACAGAAAGAAAGCCTTATTAATTGCATGGGGAATAATTATATGTGCTCAAACGAATTGTCTAAAAAGTAGTTGAAATACATAAATTAAAACCAATAAATAACAATTATCAGTAAATAATAAGACTGTCTTTTGTTTATATGAGCGTCGAGCATTTTCTTTGAGTTTCAACAAAAAATTAACAGTTTTAAGGATTACTTTTCTAACTGTGAGATTCAATGATCATTTTGAAGGAATGCCATACTTAGATGAGTCATACTTAGCAGTCAGTCTATTACACGTAACCCTTTAAGTGGTTTTGACGTGATATTTTGCCCTTCAAGATCTAACCAAATTTGCTAATGACAAGACATCTCGAAGTCAAGATATAGCTGATATTTTTTGATGATGACGATATGTAGATCTGGCCAGTATTCTTCTAATGACGAGTTACTTCGATAACCACTAAGAAGGTTAAGCTAAATTAATCCTTCGAAAATGAATAATCCTGAAATGAGTTTAATTGCATAGAGTTCACTGTAATCTTTTGTACTCTAGATAGATAGAATTAATTATACGAAGAGGAATGAGTAAAATCAATACTTTCTAGAATAAAGCAGCACTTAACAGATTAGTTAATTTTTTCCAGTTCCTATTCTTTCACTAAAATCTAAACTTAATGTCTAGCGAGAAAATCGAAAAAAAAAAAAAAAACATTCGGTAATGTATTAATTGTATCCAGGCATAAATATCTAATTGCGTACATGCTTTAACCTTTTTTACATTAATAAAATATTTTAAACTACGATAACTAGTTTACTAAAACTTCTAAAAAAATTAAAGCTTTTTGGAAAATATGAAAATATAATATCAACAAGAGTACATCACGAACCGAATAAGAATTAATGGAGTTAAAAATAAATAACATGATGGCTCTTCAATGCCTTCTTAAATTTTTTTTATCGTGATTAGTGTTTACTTCGTGAAAATATTTACGTACTGGTTCTTGTTAATATTATGTTCACATTTTTATTTCGATCTAACAATTTTTTAATATTCTTAAAATATCTAAAAGATCAGAAATAATACAACATTTAACTTCTTAGATAAAATGTGAAATCCTTAAAAAGTTCTTAAAATAATAAAATAAAATTGAAATGCATTTAATTGTTTTGTGATGCTTTACTGTTTTTAGTTCTATTGCTCTTATATCAAAATGTTTATAGCTAAATCTTTTAGAAAACACAATATCTATGTTTTAACATAGCAAACTAATCCATAAAATTAAATTTGACAACATTCTGTACAAAATATTATCTTATATACATGATAAAAGTAGATTTTTATTAATTTGTAATACAAGAATGAATTTTACTGTTAACGTTTTACATAAATTTTGAAATCCTTAAAAATATTCTCGAAAGAAAAACAAAGATTAAATGTACTCAATTTTATGTGATGCTTTTAGTAGTCTAAATTCCCTTGCTGTAAGTATATCGCAATTTATATACTTTTTAAGCTAAACGTTTTAGAAATTATAATAGCTGTTTTAACTTTGTAAAATAATCTATTTAAATTAAATTTTTCACCATACAATAAAATATTGTCCTATATACCATGATAAAAGTAGATTCTATTAATTTCTTATGTAGTAAAAATTATTTTTTTTCCTCTCAAAAAATATTTATTTTTTATTAAAAATGTTTCCTAACCAGAGAAATATATGGCTTTGTCAAAGAAGCATGTCAAACATCAAATACCTTCCATAAACTAGAATTTGCAAGACACAAATAATTACATTGAGATTATTCGTCAAATCTTTAAATAAGTAATAACAATTTAAATAGTAATAATATAATATTAATAATTAAGTAATAATAAAATATTTTTAAGATAATCTACTATTTAAGACTATGATTAAAATAAACTATCAGCATGGTTCCACGCTGTGATTCTCATACTATAAAAAAAAGCAAAATACTTACATTTCCATGTTCCCAATGAGAAATTCAATACAAGTATATAAAAAGCAAACTTGCGACACCGTAGAACACTTTTTATCCCCTCTCTATGATTGGTTGAAGTAATGTTTAAATACTATCACGAGGACAATAAATAAATATTAAATCGTGACGTAGAGATGTAAGGAAATGATTTACGCAAGCGATAATATTTATGATAAAATAGTAGAATACGCCCAAGCGATATTTATACAAAAACTTAGTGAAATCGTGCATGCGATAATACAGTTAAATTATTAATAAGTATACAATTTTTTTATGCATTATGTGTTTAATTTTCTAGTTCCATTTGGAATTGTTTATTGAGTTGCAGCTTTGGGCTGTGACTTTGAGGTATTGAGTTCTGTATTACTGAGATTTTGTGAGATTATTACTGAGAACGAAATGTATTTTGGGATTGTGAGATTTATTGACTTACTTTAATCAGAGTACTATTTTATGGAGTGTAAATATGCGTGAACAAGGAAGCAGAACATGGATATGTTTTAATGACCAGTCATAGTTTCATATTTACGATAACTCCATAATAGATAATAAAAAATGAATAACAATAAGGTGATTGCTGGAGCCCGTCGTATTCTTATCAAAAGGTGTTCTACAGCACGTTTAGTACAACATTGATATAAAGACATTTTGGGCGCAACAATTTTGGCATGCTTTTTTATGTAGCGTGTTGTGGCAGTGAAAGGCTACTCTGCTTCATTAGGATTGTGCAAACATTGCGATTATTTGAATCATTTATTGATTTTTGTAAACCATATTATTTTTTTACTTTACCATGCCTAAAAAACTAGTTTTTAAAATTAATCTTTGTAACACTCATATTATATAGCCTGGTTCCGTTAGACTTGAAACTAACAAGTTATTTTCCCTTTGACAGCCTTCTTTAACAAAAATATTAAAAAAAGTAGATTTTTCATCGAAGTAAATAAATACTTACCTAGAAGTAGTAAGAATTTCCGATGTGTTTTTTTTTTATCAATTTTAAAAATTATTTGTATAGTTTTTAACTGTTTTTTACTAAGCCTAAAACGGTATTTTCTCGAAGAAAATCCTTGTCGAGATGTAAAGCAACCCAAACGCGTTTTCACAAAAAAAGTCTGTAACAAAGCTGACTGTACCCCAAGTTTAAAATTTTCATCACGATAAAACTCCAATATCCAAAGCTGTGTTCTCGATCGTGTCCACCTTGGTCTTGAGTCTAACTGCAAATTTTTATCGCTCCTTTATCAATGCTTGATTGGCAATGAGTTAATTTTCCTTTTTTTTTTAAACGTGTCCTCTGATGGAGAAGTGACAAGAACAATGATAAAGAAAGAGGGTAGCATTTAATTGTAGAAACATATCATCAATAGGACAAACAATCTTTCTATACTTCAATTAATGCTTTCACAAAATGTTAACGACTCAAAGAGTTATCACTCTTTGCATGATTCTCTCAACTATTTTTAATTGCATTAAGATAGAAAGGCAGATAAACTAGAAACAAATCAGTAACCTATGTTTTATTTTTTAATTAGCTCGAAGGCTAAATAAAATCACTTAATTTTAAAATAATTTACTTGAAGATTTCACATTAGTAGACATATATTTTCAATTGCTTAACTTATATACTTAAACTTGCATATTGCTTAACAGTTGACAATAAACTTGCTCCAAATATTTCACTATCCTTTTTTGTTAATATTTTTGCATTTATTTTCAATCATAATTATTTCTTTTAAAGCTTTGATGTTAAAATTCAATTTGCAGTTGTAAACAATTCTTCCTTTATGTGATATTTTTATATCTATTACTTATCAAGACTTTAAATCAGTGGAGTGTGTTTTGTGATAATATTAATAAATGAAAAGCTATTCCTTAAAATGCTAGTTATGAAGTATTTTCATATCCGAGAAAATCGTTGTCTTTTTGTAACAATAGGAATTCTATCACAAAATTGCACATTTTTAATTGAATTTAATGCTATTTTTATTTTTATTTTAAGCTTCTAACTAGAGTCAAATAAAAAAAATTATCCTAAAAATAAAATTGGCTATTAAAAAAAATCTTTTAAAATCACAAAATCAATATTTAAAAGAACTTAGGATCCCAACTCTTTTTAATGGCTTTCGATTTACAACATATTTTCCTTTAAAAATAAAAAAGGACTGCTTAGAAATTCAGTCCTAACTTCAGAAAAGTGTTACTTCACTTCACTGTTCTACGCTTGACCACTACTAAATCTTTTTCACATGAGTTGACGAGGATGGACGTTCGAAGGCGACAGATCGTCTGCACGGCAGCCCCGCCCTTTGGAAGTGCTAATCACCAAATGTTCCCCTTTCCCTCTCCTAAGAGCAGCAGGTGTTTTTGTTCTGCTCACAAGTTGTGTTTCGATTTTAGTTCGGCGGGCAAAAGGTGTACGTTTTTCAATACAGTTATTAAATTCTGTGTGGGTGTGCATTTCATGCGCTGTTAATGTTTCAACCGAATGAGATTTTGCTGATGATTTCTAATTGCATTACTAAACTAATCGATAATGTATTGATTAATGTTTCGTCTGTACTTAGTCATTATTTTTAATTGCATTTGTATGAAGATTTTGGCTCGTCTATTTAACCTTCATATGATTTCGACGTTATATCTCGTTCATGAAGATATTGGCGATTTTTTTGATGCTGATGAGAAAAAGACTAGTTCAGTTTTATTATAATGACGAGACATCTCATCCATCAAGATTTGGTCAGTTTTGCAAATGACGAAATACGTCATCGGGATAATCACCAAGAGGATTAACTTTATTGTGTAATAGACGAGCAAGTGTAAGCTATTAATGCATTTCGCTGAGAGCTATTTATACACATAGCGTCGTGGTATTTCTGAACATCTTAGTGTGTTGCTTTTACCTCACAATATACTTAAAGACAACATCTATCCAAATAATCTGTGGGATTCTTTCAGCCTCTAGAAAGATTCTATTGGTCTTTCACTTGCAATACAATTTTCCTTAGGGACGATTTTATAGACCCTTCTCTTGGAACTTTATCCTTCGGAACAATTTCATTGGATTCTGTGGGATAGAATCATTCGGAACGATTCTATTGCTTATTTTCCTAGAGTAAAATCCATTGAAAAAATTCTATCGGTCTACTTTCTTTAGAATATAATCGTTTAAAAAGATTTTATTGTTCATTTCCTTAGAAATGAACATTTAGAAAGATTATTTTGGTCAATAATGTCACAACTGATTAAAAATAATCCCAGGTGCAGAATTATATTCAGTGTTCTGCAACACAACTCCAAGGAATTGCAATTGTTCTGCAGGTATTTTATCCGAATTTTGAAAACTGCACTCAAATCAAAAACAGACGTAAAACACAAGTATCGGCTAAATAAGTATTACATATTAAAGTAAAACATTAAACTTAATTGACTTACTTTATTTAAAACCAAGGCATACTTTCAGAATTTGTAATTCTGTCGATAAATTTTGAAGTTAAATATTTTGTCATTGACATAAAAGATGCGTTATTTATAAAGTGTTTAAGGTAATTTGAGGAGTGTAGGAAGAGTGTTCTGTAGCTGGAAAAAAAAAAAAAGGTGTGTCAAGGAGCACGCTTTGCACTGTAGAACATCGTAATTTATGATTGAAAATTTTGATAAAATTAAGGAAAAAGTGTTCTGCAAAGACTTTGTTTGTTCTGAGACGTATGTTGCAGTTTTAAGCACTTTCTGCTCCCGGGGAAGTTATATTCCATACGTAAATGAAAAAAAAAGTAAACTTTGAAAATAAAAATGTATTACGAATGACAATAGGTATTCAACTAAGCTACACGAAATCTGCTTGCTAAATTCCACCTCCTGAGAGTCACAAGATTTCTGAGAAGTGTTTTCATCACAATGACTAAATAACTACACTTATTAGTCGAAAGAATACCATATTATGTTGGTACTTTATTTAGAATTGAATTCTTTGTACGCATTCTGTTTGTGTGTTGGTACTTTAATTAGAAAAGAAACCTTAAGAAAGATACCATTGATCTTTTCCTTAGAATATCCTTTAGAAATATTTTATTGCTTCTTTTCTTAGAATATTCTTTGAAAAGATTTTATTGGTTATTTCCACAGAAAAGAAATCTTTTGAATTATTCTGGTGATGCTTTTCTAACAACAGAACACCTTAGAAAGATTATGTTGGTAATCTTCTTAGTCTGGAGTCCTTTGAAAAGATTCTATTTGTCCTTTAACCCTTACTCTGCGGTGCTTAGATTCTTTTCAATCGTCTCCAGGAACGGCTTTTCTCCCGATTCTCCGAGCACCTATACCTAGTTACCTAACTTCAGCGATTGGGCCGTGAGTGGCATTTACGACTGACGCTTTCCTTTCATAGTATCGTTTGGCGTGAGAAGATATATCACATCACGACTTTCTGCTCTTCCCAAAGCGGTCACACCATAAAGGAGGTTTACACTTCACTGTCTGCAGGGTAGAGGGCCAACGAACAAAAGAAGGGATCCTCTAGAAGGTCAGTCGCTGACAACTCGTAAATGGTGATCGATACCAGCGGTCACTTAAAAGGAGGATAGCATTCACCGCTACCATGCCGCTGGTGTAAGCGATATTTTAGTGGTAACAAAAGTTAATCTGCCGCATTGTAAAGGTTAATCGGAAAAGAATAGCTTGGAAAGATTCTATTTGCCCTTTCCTTAGAATAGAATCCTTTAGAAAGATTTAATTGCTCCTTTCCTTGAAACATAATAATTTAGAATGATAGTGTTGGCACTTTCAGTAAAAATATATAAATACTTTGAATGAATTCTACCGGACAAGATAGTCAAAACTGTTTAGAATTCACACAGAAAAGACTGTTGGATAAAAATTGGAACTATGCGTGTGAACTCGTCAGAGAGGTTAAAAAATAACAAGTTATATATGCTGGTTATAACTTTCTGAAATATTTTTGAAAATCAATTGAGATGATGAAACTATGAGACGTGAGACGATTTCTTAGGATGATTTCGCTCTCAAGTTCCATCATATATCACGTTTCTGCACTAAATCCTGTTTCAAGATTAACTATTAGGTTTGAGGTAAAAGAATAAAAATTTTAAGATCTTTGACTGTCAAACATCTTTTAAACATATTACAATAGGTAAGCGTTATTTTTCATTAGCATGAAAATTATCATTTAGTATTTCCAAAAAAATGTCAGCTTATTAGTTTCTACTCTAATTTTATGATATATATCATGAAGTATTGGTTCAAGATTTAAATTATAGCAGATTTTTTAGGTAATTGCAGTTATAATTTCCCTGATTTAAACTTTCAGCATCGATCATTACTGTCCATATAACAGCGGATTAGAGCAGAAACTCATTAACTGACAAATATTATTTAATCTACAGCTGTATGGAGATTAACAATTAGTTTTTAGGTCAAAATTATGCATCTTTTAAATAGATTACAATATGAAAATGTATTTTTCCTTGTAAAAACAAGCATTTAGTGTCTACGGGAAAATGTCAATCAGTGAGTTTTTGCTCTAAGCCGACGATATATCGCACCCCGGCAAGAAAAGTGACACAAAATTACAGAATTTGAGAAAAACATCAACTAAAGGATACTATAAAACTTATATTGAAATAGTATAAACTTCTTTTAAATTTTAAGTATTTATGGTAGTAACTGCCATTATATTCTATAGAATAGTAATATAACACGCTGGGGCACCTATTACATATTGTTCAATGAACATAACATCAAAAATTTTAATTTTTTGAGTTGTGTCACTTTTTTTGCCGGGGTGCGATATGTTAAGATGAATTATGATGCAGTACAGTATCACGTGAAAAAAAATGCCAAAATGTTGTTCTAATGAAATAGATGTCTTTAAATATAAATTTTGATTTGTTATACATTTTCTTCCATTGTGTGGTGATATAAACAAGTTGGATTCAGCTATGTATAGTTGGCTCAAGGATGTAATTAATATCTTATCCTCATAATACTGTCGTAATAGACAATTGTGGCGGTATGGTACATGTGTTCAAAACATAGTTTATTTAATTCGCAGTTTAAACCTGTTAAACTTATGAGAGTATAAATTTACTCTTCATCGTTTAGAAATTATTGTATTTCAACATCTTTCTGAAATGCCACTTTATTATTAATATTTTTGTATTAGCAATTAAAATTTAATCCTAAATAAATATGAAAATAAATACATTTTAAAGTTAAGAAATAGTTTCGAAACCAAGTATGTTAATTTCGTTGTTAACCTATATAACTGCATGGCAAAGTTTGGTTTTTGTATAAAACTTGATAGAACGCCATTTTCGTTGCCAATGTATTTTTTCAATTTGTAGTATTTATTGCATTAATTTTTTCTCTAGTCAATTTATGTAATAAACAATTTAATAAGTAATCACAATTTAATAAGTTTAATTTTTAAGTAATTATAAATGACTTTTGTCATTCATCATGAAAAAACATACTGTAATACATTGATTATCCAAAGTAATGAGGACTTAGATCTCCTGGTAAGCTGAAACTAGGATAGTACAAACGTAGTAAAACAGCATTCAAATGTGCATTTGCGTCAATATTTATTTAGTGTGATTTATGACATAATCTAGACCGTAGTTGCATACATTTCAAACAAAGTTAAAAAAGTCTTTAAAGGACTTCATTCTCGCAGCCCTTTCATCTCTTTGGACTAAGATTTAACCCTCCAAGTGATTTCGACGAGATGTTCATCTAAATCTAACCAATTTATGCTTCAATGATAAAATATCGTCCTCAAGACATTGTCGATTTTTTTATGATGATGTGATCAATACCTGGTCAGTTCTTTCTAATTGCGAGATACCTCGTCCATCAAGATCTGGTCACTTTTGCTAATGACAATCACCAGAAGTGATAAAAAACCTCATTATCAAAATCGGCTCGGATAACACGGGCACTCGGTTAATCTGAGCTCGGATAACCAAGGTTCCCCATATTGTGTATGAATAACGATAATTTTTCTTTTACTGGTTCGCATTCTTATCAAATTCAAAATGAGCTTCTGTGGATCTTTTGAGTTCACTGATCTCAGAAGACTATGGAGTTCGTGAAGAACTGATTGCATTTATTCACTTAATGATTAGAGGGAGCAAGTAATTCTAATTTTTTAAAATATGGAATAATTTTTTAGAACAATATTTGTTTGTTCATACATTTTACTGCATGTTTATCTCATGTTGTGGACAGCCATTAAAATATTGAAGAACTCATTGTTTTCTGATAATTGAGCCACAAATTATCCTTATTTGTTTAGCCATATTCTATGCATATTTATTCCTCATATTTACTCCTTATATTTACTCATATTTATTGAGTAGAGTTGCCCCAAACTTAATCCCGTATGCCACTTTGCAACATCAACAGCTTATACGGTCGTCTATAAGGGCTAATAGACTTTCAATCCTAAACAGAATTTTGCAAGAAACTGGATTATCATATTGAAAAATGAAGCTCGTGTCCCAGGTTCCTCGCCCAGAGCTATTGGAGCATCGACCTTAAAATGAAATAGACGGATCATGTGGGCGGAGTCTATGTCGTAAGATCTCTGAAGGGTAAATCACAAATCGACTTATACGATTGGCTATGGAAGCGCAGACTAGTGTTTTTAATAACGGTGGATAGTCACGTTAACCAATTAATAGTATAGGATTCATGATTTTACCCACAACCATGTGACACATCTTCAAACCGAGCAACTGGAAAAATAACTTGAAACAGCAGTCGCATGCTCCGTCTATTTCATTTTAAGGTCGATGTATTGGAGTCATAGATGTGAAATATAATAGGACTGAGAGTTGTTATTGAGAGGAACTTCAAAAAGTGTGACAAACTTGTCGACTAGTAGTCACGTGACTACTCCGTTAAAAGTTTACTTGGTTGGCCAATTTGGCACTTTATCGCCTCGTTTGGAAATATAACATCCTGTGACAGTGGAAGTGAGGGAATACGCATTTCTATAGAGTGGCGAAATCGCCATAACCAACTGCTATATCGCGCAGACCAATCAGACGATGGCGTCATCTCCCCTACCGTGGACCATTCTGAAGATGAGTGTTTTTTTCCACTCGGCAGACGAAAGTAGTCTCGAGTTACGTTACTACTTGCTTTTGTCACATCATTAAAAAATCTCTTTTTTTGAGAGGGCCGGACTCCCACCCATAGATATTAGGAGGATCTGTCATTTGAGGCTAGGGTATCTAAAGACACGAGAAACTAACTGTGAATCTCTGTAGTAAACAGCTCTTCAAATATTTATGGCAGCTTATAAACAAATATTTATGAATGAACCATAAGCCCTCTCAGACGAGCTTAAATGGAAATTCCGAATTGATAAACTTTCAAATGCATCGCAATCTTAAGTTTCTAATTATGCTTGTTTGAAGGGGATACTCATTTCATAATCAGGGTTTTGACTTAAGAAGGTTACTAGATATGTGTTCCTGAAAGATCGCTATTACATATTTTTTGTCTGGAGAAAATATTAGGCTCTCCACAAAATAAGCGGATATTTTAATAGTTATTTTATAGGTTTGAGAGACGTGCATAAAACCTTTTGATGACTTTTATCAGTCAAAAATTCATTTTTAACGGTTTATAAAAATCATGATGTTGAAATTAATGTGTTATGTCGTCTGTTAATTTCAATAAAATTCGTAATTAAAATTCCTGTACGTTAGTGATGACAAGAATGCACTTAATTCCTCCTTTTATTGTAGAACGAGGAATATAATAACTGTTTCAAGAACTGTTCTGATTGTTCGTTGCCTGTGGGATTGCTGCAAAAGTTATATTAAATTATCGACATGAATCTAAATATTTTTAGTTGATATTGTTTTTTTTATCTTTAATATATCATAATATAAAAATATAAAGATAATATAAAAATTATATTCTTGTTCAATTTCGATTTCTTAAAGTACCAATTCGAAAGATAATTTTAAATTTGTTGATAATTTTCAGTAAACGTCAATAAAATGGTTTAATATAAACAAATGGTTTTGGAATAATGTCCGAAAATATATTCTACGGTTTTATTTATCTAAACTTTAAACCACTGCAAGTTCTCCTATAGATTTTGGATGGGCATAAATAAATATTAAGGATCAAAACCACTCAAATTTTAATCGCAACTTCACAGGACAGTGTGGGATGTTTCACTTTTAATTACTAAATAATAACTTAGTAATAAATATCAAAAGTTAATACTTCTATTCTACCTTTAGAACTGTCCCGACAGCTTAATTTGTGCTGGGTAGTAAGTTTTTGAAAGTAATTGGACTGAGATATTCTTCTAAAGGTTTTAAAGGTGTTATTTATGGGAATTTCGTAAATTTGCCTGATGTAGCAATAAATGACAAGCAGAATACAAACCACCTAAAGGTGAGGTCACATTCAGGATGTCATCATGCCCACATATAAAACTATTTCATGTGCATTAATCGGTTGTTACGTCAATTCAAAATGTTAATGTACGTTTTTTGAACGTGAGGTCAATCGACTTGTTTTTCGAATACGATTTCTGCACGTCTCGGATAATAATTTCAAAGAAGAAATTCCGAATTAATATCTATTAGTTTATTGATAAATGCCGATAACATTAATGCAAAACGTTGTTGAAACAGCGGTAAACTACAATTGAAGGTAATCCGGATTTGGGTCAAGTGAGAACACTTGGACAGCTGAAGTAAAATTTTGGCTGACCGTCTGTTTCGTTTGTTTTAACATTAATTACCGGTGCACACATCCGAATTTTCAACGTATGCCGCCTCAGCGGCACCGAAGCCCAACTATGCACACATAGCCGTGAAATGACGCAAGTACTCATTTCGCGCCATTTGCGATAAATATTCTATGGAAGGAAACGTGTTTATTTCGCTTACTTGGTGCAAAAAAAAGTATATTTTGAAACAAAATAGACGTTACTGGATACAACCATTTATTAATTATTATTTATATTCCATTTATTTGTGAAAACAAGGTACTTCAGACCGGAGAAGCGTGTGCGGCGAGCTGCGGCGCCGTGGGTAATTGCGGTACAAATTGCACGCAAGTTGGACGTACATCGCCGCTGCGGCGCCGGAGACATGTGTGCACTACTCTATTGGATCTTACGTATCTCAGACCGCACTTGCGTTGCGGCAGCGGCGCCGCACGTTGAAAAATAAGATGTGTGCACCGGGCCTAAGAATCCCTCTCATACAGCCGACCAACCGGTCTGGTGGTTAAAGTGTTAACTTCTAAATCGGAAGGTTCCTGGTTCGAATTCGGGTCAGTGCATGGATATTTGTAAGCGTATGGTGTAGAGGTGGTTGGCGCACCTTAAATCTGTCGTCGATGAAGGTCCTCACGTTGGGTTAGTGTGGAGTCAGGTGTTGCCTCGTCATCTGACAGTGGCTCAAAATTACGTGGTGTTGTCCTCGGATTTAGGGGATTGATCCCGGACCGTAGTCAATAGCCCGTTGTGTTGCTCTAGTACGACCGTTAATTAAAAATTACCAAATTACTCTCTCATACAGACGCGTTAAATAAGATCTTCACATTATAAACATTATTAAAAAAGTTAGCACATTTGAACGCAATTTGTCATGAATGAAAGCGATTAACCTATCGATTGTCAATTTTATCATCGTTTAGTCTTAATATTATCTAGTTTTATCATCGAAATCGTATTATTATTTGAATTCTCAATGATAAGTTCGGTAATTATATTGGTAATTTTTTAGTTAACGTCGTACTAGAGCAACAAACACAACGGGCTATTGACGACGGTCCGGGATCAGTCCCTGAAGGGAAAGATCCAAGGACAACACCTCGTAATTTTGAACCACGGTCAGATGACGAAGCAACACCTGAGCTGGCACACCACTCTTCAAACTTCCTCGCCAACCCAACGTGAGGACTTTCGGCCACGACAGATTTAAGGTGCACCAGCCGCCTCTACACCATACGTTTACAAACATCCATGCCCGGACCCGGATTCGAACTGGAAACCTTCCAATCTAGAGGCTAACACCTTAACCACTATAGCGGTTGGTCGGCAATGATAAGTTCGGATTAATGCTTTACATATATTAGATCTCATATCAATATGGCATTAGCAAATTAGACTTATGTGAATTTTAATGTGTAAATATTTATCGACTCTCCTAAAACATATATTTTAGGAAAACTCTAATTGGAAATGTAATAACCAGATATTACGTTATTATTTCTACATTTTAAGAATGTAGAAAATATTTAATTGTTTTTTTGCAACTATTATACAACGTGTGCTATTATATTATTATTAGTATGCAACTACTCGCTGTATCTGTAACTAAAATCGTGTGTAAAAGAAATACGTTTTAGCAAAAATATAGTTCAGATGTGGAAGTGGTAATGGTAATTTTAGTTAACGTCATACTAGAGCAACACAACGGGCTATTGACGATCAGATGTGGAAGTGGATGTTAGAATATACTTTTCACTTTTCCTTAAAATAAATATAGCAGCATGCAAAGTTACATGATATGTATAACTTTAACAGATTGTACAAGTATTATTTTCGAGTGAAATTTGTTAAGTACTTATCCTACATAGGAATAGAACAAAATACTCAATATGATAAGTACTTTTTCTTTCAGTTTTAGCTATAATCCTAATTTTTCATACTATCCCGAAAATGGGAATTGTTACTAATGCTTTGTTTATTGCAAGTTCAAATACAGTAGGTATACTATGACTTCGTATTTATCATTTCGAAATCATCTATCCTATTTATTAAAGTTATTAAAATTTTTTTTAATGAAGTCACAATTGTCATCCAAACAATCAAATCGATTGTAATCGTAATTAAACTCTATAAGATGTTAAGATTTTGTAAGTTAGATCAGTCATTAAAAAGTAGTGAAAATTGAACTATCGCAATTATGATGATAAGAAAAACAAATCGTCGGAATAGTGCAGAAAAGCATTAGCAAAAAATAACGATGGTCAGAAATATATTGTCATTTTGTAATCTGTTCGGAAAAAAATAATACCTCACCTGCCATGAATAATTCGTTTGGAATTTCATTTGTCACTTCATGAGATTCTACTCTAAGCAACAAATTGTATATAGAAGAAAAATCGTTTGATATGTACATATATTATAAAGTTAAAAGTATCTGATAGGCATAACAGTATAGTATATTCGATGGTAATCGAGTTACTAGCACTTCTGTTTTCGGTTCAACAGATTTCCCCTGTCTTCGAATGAACATTCGTAATTGTTCGAAGTCTATTCTGAGTTGTAGTCCCCGGTCAAATCAGACCAAACAATGACATTCAAAAGGCAAGAGAGTCTTCGCTTTAACATTTCTTTAATTCGGAATATTTTTTAAAACTTTCATACCACTCATTTAACTCCCACAAGTTAATTTAAGAGATATTTAAATTCTATTAGGTGATGCACAGTAACAAAATAATTGTTTCATGCATGGAGATGGAAAACAATGGTCAAACAATTTCATACAAAAAATGGCATTGTCTTCAGATAGATGACGGTGTTCCGAAACAATCGGTTTTAAAAATTTGATTTTTAAAAGCACTAAAAACACTTATTTTTAAAAAAGTAACAAAAATAAGTACGTGAAAATTGTTAAAAGTGGGGGTCATAAGTTGAGAATTTTGAATATCTGTAGAATCTCACAATCTGAATATCTATAGAATAGCTACACAAGATTTGATTCTCTGAAAAAGTTTATTATTGCATTAATATTCCATGTGGTTTTGACGAGATACCTTGTTTTTTTCCCATCATTTACAATTATCTGATTAATTTTACTAATGACAAGATATATCGTCCTCAGGATGCTGTCGATTTTTATGGTAATAGTATCAAGATCTGGTGAGTTTTCTTGTAATGACAAGATATCTCGTCCATCGAGATCTGATCCTTTTAGCTAATGACGAAATAACTCGTCGAGACAATCATCTGGATGGTTAGTTATGTGAGAAAAATAGGAAAATTATATTTAGAGTACTGTTAAAACAAATAATTCATCAAATTAACGTATAGAGTCTATTTTTGGGTAGGACATTTTCTAATTAATCGTCTAATTAAAAGAAATAGAATAATTTCGTCTAATTTTCTTCTTAAACAAATGAAATATACTCGGAACATTTTCGTTTCCCAAATTTCTAAAATATTAGACTACATTAAAGGTTAATTTTGGAATGTGTTATTTTTGAAACTTTTACTCATTCCTTGAAAATTATCATGCATCAGAAAGCGACAGGAGAGAATGTATAGTAAGATGGTTTAAATTTTAGAAAATAGTTTAGTAAAATTTTAATGCTTAAAAAGTAAATCATGTTGAATTTTCAAAAACAAAATGCATACTCTTGTCTCCTTTCTGTTATGACTGAAATCAGCACAGCAAAACAAATGTGAGCGAAAATAGGTATAGCGTAAAAATAGGCAAATCGCTTTTGGTCAAAGAAATATGATGAAATTTAAATGAATATATTGAAAAGCTATTTGGGATAATATGACTAATGCGGGAACGTTTTGCCATGACGCGTTAGAAATAACAATTAACACTAGTAAGCAGTACACGAAATTGCTGTTACACACTTTTGTATAATTTTATATCATGAAGAGATATAAAATCCATTTATATGAATATTTATGCTGTATTCATTATAAGTGTATTGAAATGAGATATAAAATGTGAGCACAACAAGTCCAATCAATGGATATAAGCCAATACGATAACTTAGCGCAGATGTTATGTGCAAGCCTATTGAACTATCTGAATTGCGCTTGCTTATCACTAAACATTAAATATTTTCCCAAAAAGGCTGTATTAAATTTATTTATACGACAGTGAATGATTATGAATAAATTGTTTATATTAAAGAATATGACAGCACTCTCTCTTCGTTATTGTGACATTGTTTTAATTTTTTTCTCTTTCCAAATTACAGGAGCAGGTGAATCTGGAAAGAGCACCATTGTTAAACAGATGAAGTAAGTGAAAATTTCATGTTTTATTTGAATTTTTATTCAGATTGTTTTACTGGTCTTATAATGGCGTTATTTTCTATTGGTATTACCATTACCCAAAAGTTTAGATTGTGTGTGTTTTACATTGCTATAAAGCTTGGATAATTCAATCTCTATCCTAGAAAGGAAATTATCCCATTTTTGCGTAAATGGTTGAAAATGCTCCATTTGTAAAGGTTGTGTTTTATTTCATCATTTTATACGGGTGATATTCAACTTAATTCCTAAAGTGTATTTAAAATATATACTTACAAAATAACTTTAACTTAAATGACAGATGAAAATAAATATTCATTCGTTTGAATCTAATCTTCGTTCATCCAATTTAAATTAATTTGAAACTAAGTAAAACTTTTGATCTAGAAAAGAGAAAAGTAATGCTTTTAATCGTACCTTTAGATTGTAATGTTTTTATAAGATACTTCTAAAAAAAATTCATCAGTATTGAAAAATACCAAATATACTCTATTTTTTTTTTAACTTTTTGTACAACATGTTTGATTATTCATAAAATGTATACCTCTAATATGCCTTAAAATTAGTTATCATTTAATTACAATTCTTTATATTTAAACTTTCGTGTAATAGCAAATATTCAGTTGAATCCTTGTTTTGGTTATATTCTTACGATTCAGTCTTTGGTAAAGGTATAAAAATTATGCAACACTTGTTAGCAATTTTTGATCCTTTCTGAGAATATTTTATTTCTACAAAGTGAAAAAAAAGTTTTATCTTGATCCATGTTTCATTAGTTGCGTTAGAAAACCGTAGTAATATCGCGTTTTAACACAGTGAAGAAGCGACGATAATTATAAGTTTTTAATAAATTGGTGTTATACACGAAGTCACTGTCAAAATGGTGTCGTAGAAAAAACAAACATCGAATGTAGCAACCTATAAAACAAATAAAAAGTTTGTGGAATTAAAACTTAAAATCATAACGTGAATACAAGGCTTAAGGTGAACTATATCCCGAGTATTTTTACACACACACAATGTTGCTTAGTGTTATTTATATTTAATCTTTACATATCTAGATAGATCTCCTAGACATAAGCATGAATAATGATAGATAAGAAGTGGAGATAAGATCTAAGAGCACTGAACAAAATGTACTGAGGAATATTGCAGAATAACAAACATTTGTTTTAAGAATAAAAGCTGAGAAAATTGTAAGTACGAATGTTGATTTTCATAGCCCAACGAAGATATCGACTGGTTCAATAAAATAACGAAGCAAGTAAAAAATTAACATAAATAGAAATTAATCAACAATTAAATAAACATAAAAATCTGACTAGTCTACCAGTATTTCGACTTTTCTCAAAACAAAAAGGTTTAGCATTAATTTTTTTCAATCTTTCTGGATTGCTGCATTCCAAATATAATTTTTATTTGCAACCAGCATAGCTGAAAAAAAGATAAGTAAATTTGATCCATTTTCAGACCTACGCGACTAATTTTCATACGTAGACTGTTCCATCACATAAATATAACGTTTACATTTAAAATAAGCATTCATTTCGGCTAAGGTAGTGCGAACATTCCCTAAACGTGTATAAAAGAAAAACAAGCGAAAATTAATTACGCGGACATTTGAATTTAAAGAAGCACGTGCGGTGAAAGCCATTTCTACAAAAGGTAGAGCAGGAAACGGTGGAGTTGTCGTTCACGGTAAGACGTTTATCGCCAGCTAATTTTTGTCGCCAAATCAAGATGGCGGCCGAATTCCGTATCAGCAAAATCGGAGAAAAAAAGAGAAATTTTACTGATAGGGTTGCCATACCAAAAACGCTAAATGTGAAGAAAAACCGCAAAAGGTGAAGGTTACCATATTTGGCGACAAATCGCCTTCTTACCGTGAACGACAGTTCCACCGCAGGAAACAGAAGTTACCGATTATAGCGTTTATAGTTGATTTATAGCTTTCATTAATTTTATTTCATTTGGAGATGCGAAATGGACATACCAGTGCTTATATTCATTACAAATGGATTTAAATAGGTATCATATGCATCATTTTGCTGACAATAGATAAATATCTATGAGACTTAAATGCAGATGTTGAGCGTGTATCTACTCGTTTATAAAAATATGAATATAAACGGTGTTAAACAAAGCAGAGAATGTATATATTTGTGCAAGTTAAGGGAACAGTGAACTTAAAAAACACACTTTATAATTTTTCTTTCTATTGTTATAACATTTACAGATTATTTTTTAACTTTGTATGAGTTTAGTCTAAAATTGTTAAGTTGTATGAAAAGTATTAAATAATACATAGTAGAAATTTTTATCAGTTAAAATGTATAGAGGGGTCTACATTTATATTTTCTATGTACTGTCATTCATATAAATAAAATTAATCCCACTTGGAAAGTGTATAATTCAATTGTAAGGCCAAAAACCAAAGTAAAACGCATTAAATTTTACATAAAGTAACACAGATTAAACAACATTTTGTGCCAAAAATTTAGGAATCTGATGAATTTTTTAATTGCTCTTAAACTTATACAACAGATCACAAAAACTATTCAAAAAATATTCAAAGAAATCAACAACAATAAAAACTGATGTTCAGGGAGAATTTCGATATCCAAAGAATATCGAAGAATCTCAACAGGGGAAACACGGGTTTTGTAGCGGATCCAAAATATTTACCTATTTTTGTGTTTTATGTTACCATATAACTCCGCTGAAAATGATTATACTTTAAAATTCTTTTGCTATCTAAACTTTGACATAAAATTATTTTGAAAGCAAAATTTTTAAAATTCAATCATTATTTTAATTATTTTGGTAATTTTCTTTGGTAAAGTCTACTGTAATTTAATACTTGTCCATATTACACTTAGGTCTTCATCAGTCCATTAATCTTTAGCAATGCAATCTTTAAAAAACACTAATTTCAGTGACCTCAATACTGTTATCTACTTTTCCTGTCGTGTCAAGCAAATGTTCTTCTTGAAGCACACTTCTCTTCTCTGTTCTCGATCCAACCAAAGACCGTCGCGTAAAATGGGGGCTGATGTACGTTAAACCTGTTGCGGCCTTAAATGTGAATGAAAATGAAGTTTGGAGAATCTTTCCCTTTGGGATTGATCCCAGACCTTCGCCAATACACTCTGGGAACAGCTACACTCTACGTTTATGAGTGATAGCAACGGCTTTGGCGATTTTTTTGGAGCACTTCTAAAGTCGCCAAGGAAAGAATTATTTTCTAACTCTTTTAATGTCACAATTTTTTTTTTACAACTTTTACAACACACTTTTTAAGCATATTTCAGAACGTTTTAAAAAGTATATTTAAAAAAAACTTTCACAAAAAGTAGTAAGCTTAAGCACATATCTAAACACATTTGTGAACCAGCAGAGAAACTAAGCTACGAATGGTAAGAATACCCTGAAACTTATCAATTACACTAAATACATTGAGCATGTTGAAAAAGGAAAAATATTTACAAAAGAAAAAAAGCAAGAAATAATACCTGATAAAGTCAGAATTCTCTCGTAAAAAAATAATGAAAACGAAAATGGTCAAGAAAACAAAACTCTTAATCTTGTCGTGAAAACTATTATACCAAAAAAATAATTCCACAACTGTCAAAATACAAATAAAAGGACCAATGGTATCACAGAAAACGATTTAAAAAGACCAATGAAATCAAAGGATATTTTAAAAACAAAATAACCATTGGGAGGAAAGAAAAAATTTCAAACGAATCAATAAAATCAAACGACTTTAACGGATTTTGGAAGAACTTTCTAGAATATTCAAAATGAAAATTAAAAGTTTCCGTTTGCCGAGGTTGCCATGAAAACCACAACAACAGCAACGAAAGATGGGTTGCCTTAATTTATCGTAACTCGCTACTAGAAGTGCGCCAAAAAAAATCGCCAAGCCGTTGCCATCACCCATAAACGTAGAGTGTAGCTGTACGACACCCTGTGTCTTGCTCCAGTGCGACGCTAATTAAAATACCTACCTGTCCTCCGTTGAATACTGAACTAAAACTTAAATTTAACAAAGGGAGTTGGAAGCTATAATATCGACAATGTTAATTTATTCAATTTGTGTGTATTTTTTTGTAACATACTGAAATCTGTGTTAACCTGAATACTATTTTTGCCATTCCTCAAGCCAATTAAAAATTTCGTTCTTGCCACACAAGTCCTGGATCAATAACCGCTTTTTCGAAATGTCTTAGGGAGTAGTGGACTTGAAAAACAAACTTTTGCAGCTATCCGATTGTTATGAAACATATACAAAATGTTTTCTACTCAAAAGCCTTTGTATAAAGTTTAGTCTGAAATTATTCATTTGGACGTCATAACATAAAATGTAGTCAAAACTTTTGATAAATTAGCAAACACTGATATGTCCAATGCATACTAAATTTCCATGTAGTAATCCATGCAAATTATACATATTTATCGAAATTTTAGTTTCTATCATATTCAGTTTGTATCATAAAAATAAAATAAACTCCATTCTATAAGTGTATTTATTACTCAAATGTAAAGCAAAAGAAAAATACTCACTAAAACACCAAAAATTTTGCAAAAGAGCATACATTAAGCAACAGCTTAAACCGAAATTAAAAAATTTGAAGCATTTCTCTTCTACAATTACATACGTAAAAAGAATTTAAAGGATTATACAAAAATAAGTAAATATATTAAAATCAGATGGGGACATTTTGAAATCGAAGAATGTGAAAAAATCACAGTTGGAGAATTTTTGAAGTCGACTTATTTCTCATTTTTAATAAGTTTTCTATATAACTCTGTCATAAATTATCGTATCTGAAAAATTATCTGTACCATACACAGATTTTGGCATAAGTTAATTTTTACGCGAATATCTAAAAAAAAAACAAAAAAAACGATTTGATGATTTTGAAAGCCTGTTTTCTCCTTAAGTGCCAAAACTATCTCAAGACGAATTCGACCTGCACGTTTTCACACTATACAGAGTCCCATTATCTGAACAATGAACTGGAGCTCGATGCGTGATAGTGGGGACCGTCAGCACCTTGGATATTACTTTTGTTTGCTAAGTAAAATTTCCTGGTTACTATATGTCTTAGATGAATAACCCCTATAACAGACAATTTATTAAGGGCGAAAAGCATGCCACATTCTACTCTAAAATGTTTAGCTAAATTTCTAGCCAAAAGTGCAAATTATACATTTTGCACGCTAAACAATTTGAGATTCATCGGTATTTCGTTAGGAGCCTTGGTATCTAAACACTATACAGGGGTTCGTTATGTGAATATAGTACAGGGACCCGTTATTTGAACTGTCAACAGATAGGGGTATAAGCAGCTGTTATTTTTTCTACCAAGTAAAATTTTATACTTGCCACACTTGTCCAAAATTAACAACCACTTTAACAGAAGCAATGAGTAATTTATAAAGTGCCAGAAACAGCATAGGCCGAATTTGCATGCTCAACTCTCGAAAAATGTGAGGTATCTTAGTAAGATTTTTAGCTCTACATTTTTTTTTACCAAATATTAAATTAAAATTTCGAAATATGCATTTTTGCACGTTTATTAATGAACGATTGGGATTCACTAGTATTTCATGAGATACCTGTTATCTGAACATAATTCTAGGGCCTAGATTGCAGATGAGCTGCACCCGGCATATTATTTTCGCCATACTGTGGCATGCAAAATCTCCTCTTTCCCACTTGTCCTTGATCAATTGCGTCTTTAACAGAAACAACGAACAAGTTCTTAAGTGCCAGTACCATCACAGGTCGAATCCCATGTTCAACACTTTCGAAAAATTTCTTTTGATCACGGTTTTTAGCCACTTTCTGCCAGAACTCTAGCTAAAAATTCAAAATACTCTTTTTTGGATTGGATTAATTGCATTGCCAAAATATGCTATTTAGGTATTTCATGAGGGATATGCGTTTTGAACAGGCATAGGGACTGATTCAGGATAAGGGGTGCATTCAGCCTTCAGTGTGCAGTACTCTGAACTATCCTGAATATCCCTATTATTTTTGCCATGCTGTGCTGTGTAATCTTTGGACACACTTGTTTTAGATCAGTAACCAATAAACAATAGACAGAACCAACAGAAACAATAAACAGAACCAACAGAAACAATAAACAATTCCGTAAGTGCCAGAATCATCACAGCACGAATCTCATGTTCAACTCTCACAAATAGGTGTCATCGTATGGTTTTGAGCTTTACATTTTTCTGGCAGAATTCTAACCAAAAATTTCAAATATACAAATGTGCACGTTAAGCAATGAGTACTTATTATATTTCATGAGGGGCATGTTATCTGAACACAGTACTAGGGCCCGGATTGCAGATGAGAGGGGAGCTGCATTTCCCTGAATAACACTATTATTTTAACCATGCAGTGCTGTGTAAAATCTTCTCTTGCCATACTTGTCTTTGATCAATAACTTCTTCCACTTAAACAGTGAATAATTTATTGAGTGCTGTTACTATTACAGGTTAAATGCCATTTCTCAAACTGTGAGGTGTTTTTAGGTTTTTAGGATTGCTATTTTCTGCAAGAATATTCCACCCAAAAATTCAAAATATGCATTTTTGCGACTTAAACTACATTTATTGGTATTTCAGGAGGTGCTTATTAATGAACATAGTATTAGATTCCGGATTGCAGATGAGTGAAAATCTGCATCATCCTGAATTACCCTGAATACCCCTATTATTTTTGCCTTGACATGCTGTGTAAAAGTTTCTCTTGCCACGCTTGTCCTTAATCGATAATCGCTTCCCCAGAAACAGTGAGCGATTTCTTATGTGCCAGAAATCTCTCTGGTAGAATCGCATGTTCAATTCTGCAAAATTTGAGGTGTTTTAGTACGATTTATAGCTATAAAATTTCCTGCCATATATTTTCAATCAAAAATTCAAAACGTGGAAGTTTGATCATTAAGCAATGAGTACTTGGGATTTATTGGCTTGATAATAACAGGTCTGTTAGCTAAACATAGTGCTAGGTCCCGGATAGCAGACGAGGGAAAAGCTGCATTGCCCTGGATACCCCCATTATTTTTGCCACCCCGTGCCGGGTAAAACCTTCTCTTGCCACGTTTGTCCTTGATCGATAACCGCTTCAACAGAAACTGAACGATATCTTATGTGCCAGAACCATCACTGGTAGAATCGCATGTTCAATTCTGCAAAATTTGAGGCGTTTTAGTACAATTTTTAGCTTTAAAATTTCCTGCCATATTTCGAGTCAAAAATTAAAAACGTGCATGTTTGCTCATTAAATAATGAGTACTTGGAATTTATTGGCTTGATAATAAGAGGTCTGTTATCCGAACATAGTGCTAGGTCCCGGATAACAGGTGAGAGGAAAGCTGCACTACCCTGGATACCCCCATTATTTTTGCCATGCCGTGCCGGGTAAAACGTTCTCTTGCCACGTTTGTCCTAGATCGATAACCGCTTCACCAGAAACAGTGACCAATTTCTTAAGTGCAGAAACATCGCAAGACGAATCCCACCGAAAATTTTCTGTCAGATTTCTATCCCGAAAACTCAAATCCGAAAATACAATATTTCCCGAGAAAGCTCCACTCCACAGTTATCAGGCATCCCGAGGATCAGGACCGAAGAAAGCAGGGTGGTGGTGGTGGCAGCGAACGTGTGGAGGAGCAGTCCATTGGATACGGTAGCCGCCACCGCAGAAGGGTGTGGCAGGCGTGCGCATGCGCCTGGTGGTGCCGGCTCCAGGTTCTGCGACGTCCGCAGCTACCGTTTAATGGACTGAGAGAGGGGGAGGGGGCGCGCCCCTTCCAAGTGGCGGCGCCCTAGCAGGGGCGTTTTTCTCTACTCACTCGGTGGTGTTTTTTAAAAAAAGTGAGCCACTGAGCGCGATACGGATTGAATTGCGGGTGAAATGACAATTGGTTTGAAAGTGACCATGCATTGAGGAAAAGGGGGACGGGATTTTTTTTAGTTCATGCATTGGGTTTTCAACTCTTCTGATGGGTTATCTTCAAGCAGAAAACTGCCCTGTAGTGACCAGACTGGTGCATAAACTTCTTCGAAACAGGCACCAGTTCTGGGCAAAGATCGATTTGTTTTTCCTACTTGAATCTTCATTCCTTTTGTAAGGGATTGTTCCGAACCGTCACAAATTGCACATTGTATTGCTCGAGAACGACGTTAATTAAAAATTACCAGTTTACCAGTTGTAATAGTAGTGGATAAACAATCGAGGGAAACTTGATCCAACACTAGAAAATATATCTGTCGTTGACTTAAATGACGCCACGTTGGCGTGAAAATTTGGAGAGGGTTCCGGCTCAGATTTTGACCTCGTCATTCGACCATGGTTCAAAATAACTAGGCGTTGTTCTTGTATATTTCGATTCGGGATTGATACCGGACAGTAGCCAATAGTCCGTTGTGTTGCTCCAGTGCGACGTTATTTAAACTACCCACCTGTTATTTCACTGAATAAATATCTTCACTGATTGACTGATGTCTTTCTAATAGATTTTGAGCATAATTGGTAATGGTAATGGTAATTTTAGTTAACGTCGTAGTAGAGCAACACAACGGGCTATTGACGACGGTCCGGGATCAGTCCCTTAAGGGAGAGAACCGAGGACAGCACCTCGTAATTTTGAACCACGGTCAGGTGACACCTGAACCAAGCGACCACCAAGCAACACCTGAGCTGGCACCCCACTCTTCAAACTTCCTCCCCAACCCAACGTGAGGACTTTCGGCCACGACAGATTTAAGGTGCACCAGCCGCCTCTACACCATACGTTTACAAACATCCATGCCCGGACCCGGATTCGAACCGGGAGCCTTCCGATCTAGAGGCTAACACCTTTACCACTATACCGGTTGGTCGGCTTAAGCATAATTGAAACTTCGCAATCGGAGATATGAGACGCCATTTCTGTTAAGCTGAATGCAGGTGGCGGTAGTTTTTCTGAGTTATACGTGTTTCCTGTCATGTGCTGAGCGTGACATCAGTTTGATTGTTTTGCGAATAAGATTTCAGTAGTTCGAGAGTAATAATTCCAAATGAATTCGGAATTAAAGGATGTTAGATTGTTAGATGAATCGTAAACAAGTACGACGTTAATTTTAAAAAATTACTAAATTACCAAATAGCAATGGGTAGTTTTGTCTCTACGCGAAAACTTAGCAAAATTGACCAGATCATTGACGACATACCTCGTTCATGAAGATAAAATAACGAATACCCCTTACAGCCAAAACAAAAATAAATAAAAATCGAAGAAATAAAAGTAAACTGTTCTTTGCCTAGAACAGGTGACATTTCAAACAGGTTTTTTCAACAGAGGCTGATCCTTCAAGACAGTTATCGACACAAAGATGAACCACCAAGAGAGTTACGATATAATCTTATCTATATACATAACTCTCTTACGTGGCACTCAAAAAAGAAGTAATTTGTTATCTATTTTTGGCAACACTGTACGATTGTTTGTTTACCACGAAGCCTCGCGCCTCAATTGAATTTATAGCATTATCGGCCATTTTCAGGGCCAACAATTATAGTTCAACAAGACGCTTGAGCTACAACTTTCGCGAACAAACTCGATGAAAATGTGTATGGGTGGCTAGAGTACTGGAGAAGTGTACACACAAACAACATGCTGGGTATTCGATTTCCAAAACTCACATTTCGAGTCGAAATTTGCTCGAAGTTTTCATTTGAATTCCAAATTGTTCCGAGTTCTAATTCTAGAGGTACTGTATAACTTTCTGTAATACAACAAATTTATATTTGAAAAATATTTTTTTTGGAATATCATACTTTGTAAACAATCCCTTCTGCTGGGACACATGTCTTCCTTGATGCGAGCAAAGCGAACCAATGAAGATTGGAAGACATTCTTTCGGGGATTGGCGAGCGTCAGCGAGCAGGGGGTGGGCCGCCTAGTCTCTATATAATTCACTAACTTGACACAGAAACTGATAAAAGCCTGTTGAGGTACGAATACAGTAGGCTCTAGAAATCGCTCATTGCTGTTCACACAAGTGCTCGTTATTAATTTCTGAGGAATAATCGTATTAATGAGAGGGCATTGAAACATACCCTTGGATCTGATACTTTATTTTTTATGAATATTCACCATTCAAACAACTATAGAATAGTAAGATAATTAATAAATCTCACAACTGAAAAATGCATCTGTGTCTCGGTCAAAACTTAGTAATACAGAACTCAACTAATCGATAAAGCTCACAACTTGAAACTACATCCTCATCTTATAATTTTAAATGAAACCAAAAATTAAACATATTACTGGGTGTTCGATTATAAAAAATTGCATAGTTAATTTTGCTATCGCATGCGTTTTTCATAAAGTTTCTATATAAATATCGCTTGAAATTTCATCTATATTATCATAAATATCGTCACTTGCAGTAATGATGAATGTTACGAGTAATATTTATTTACTGTACGCGAGGAATTTCTCGTGATGCATTTAAATATTTTATTTAACTTTAACGAGATGTTAGACGATAAAGAGTGATTCAAGTTGAGGCAAGTTTGCCTTTCATGTCATAGGATGTGCATGATTTCATCTATGAAGATGCATATTATTGCAAAAAACAAATTGATGAGTGGACTGATAAAATAATTCTTCAGTTGTCTAATTACAGAAGGCAATGAGAAATATAGAAAATAAAAGTAATCCCAGAAAAGAAATGTAGTTAGATGCAAAATAAGTTTAGATGCGGAAAAATACGGAATTGTCGGTACAGCTACACTCTACGTTTATGAGTGATGGCAACGTCTTGGCGATTTTTTTGCCCACTTTCAGTAGCGAGTTACGATAAATTAAGGCAACTCATCTTTCGTTACGGTTGTTGTGGTTTTCAAGGTAACCTCAGGATTAAGAGTTTTTTTTATTTATTTTTTACCATTTTCGTTTTTATTATTTTTTTACGAAAGAATTCTGACGTTATCAGGTTGTATTATTTCTTGCTTTTTTTTTCTTTTGTAAATATTTATCTTTTTCAACATGCCCACTGTATTTAGTGTAATTTATATAAGTTTCAGGGTATTCTTACCCAACATTCGTAGCTTATTTTCTCTGCTGGTTCACAAATATGTTTTGATATGTGCTAAAACTTACTACTTTTTGTGAAAGTTTTTAAAAAATATACTTTTTAAAACGTTTGAAATGTGTTAAAAAAGTGTGTTGTAAAAAGATAAAAAATTGTGACAGAAAAAGAGTTAGGAAATAATTCTTTCCTTGGCAACTTTTGAAGTGCGCCAAAAAAAATCGCCAAGGGCGTTGCCATTGCTCATAAACGTAGAATGTAGCTGTTCCGAATTGTCTTTAAAAAAGTGATTGGGATGTAATTGAAGTAGACTTTCAAATGCTAATTGTGGTAACATGACTGAAATACGTACCTTTAGCCATGTTATTTATTTGTGATAAGAATTAACCCCAGTACATGAAATTCTCTTTATGTTACATTTTGTATTAGTTTAGACTAAAGAAATTAAGAAACTTTAGAGCTTTTGTTATGTGGTCTTCTAGTTTTAAGAGTAATTTAAAATTCAGAGATTTTTGGTTATGAATAAAATTGTCTACTTACCGAAGACAGAGAAATTAATTGTTCTATTTAGTGTCCCCGTATAAATATAAATGATTCCATTTGTTTAATAAATTGAAAATTAATTTTTTATTTCCTATTGTTTATTGATTCTTGAGTTAAATTTTAACTTATTGAGTTAACGATACATATTTTCGATGCGCATTAATTTATTTTGTCACATACCTTTTCAATTCAATTTTCTTCCACAAGTGCTGCAATCTGAGAGATCTGTGATTTTGTTTCTCTTTTTTGGGGTTGGTAGGTATTATAATTAACATCTCATTGGAGCAACATAAATGGCTATTGGCGACAAACACCACCACATAATTTTGAAACCAAGGTCAGATAACAAGGCAATGCACCCAGGTGCAGAATTCTATTCCAACTCCAAGCAATGGCAATTGTTCTACAGGCATTTTGTTTGAATTTTGAAAACTGCAGTAAAATCAAAAACAGGCGTAAAACACTATTATCGACTAAATATGCATTGCATATTTATAATAAAACACACACACATCAAAATTAATTAATTTACTTTATTTAAAACCAAGGCATACTTTCATAATTTGCAATTATGTCGATATTTTAAAGTTAAATCGTTTGTCATTGACATAGATGTTTTATTTATAAAGTATTTGTGGTAATTTGGGCGATGTAAGGAGGTTATATATATATATATATATATATATATATATATATATATATATATATATATATATATATATATATATATATATATATATATATATATATATATATATATATATATATATATATATATATATATATATATTCTGTAGCTAGAAAAGAAAAAGGTTTATCAATGAGCGCGTTTAGCACTGCAGAACATCGTAACTTATAATTAAAAAAACAATCGGCCAAAATTTTGATAGAGTTAAGGAAAAATGTTCTGCAAAGACTTTGTTCTGCGACGTAAGACGCAGTTTTAAGCACTTTATGCTCCCGGGGCAATACCTGAGCTGGCACTCAACTCTCTAAACTTCAATACCACGCCAACTGAGGACATTTGAGACTCCGACAGATTTAACGCGCACCAGAACTCTATGTACATGATAGTCTTTGATTGGATTTAAACTCGCAATGGTCTGATTGCTAATCCGTTATTTTTCCTATCGTGATATATACCACGGTTCTGCTTTTTAAAAGATGACGTTATAGCATGAAATGGAAAGGATACCTCGAAGTCAAGATATCAAGAATCAACAATACAAAGAAAAACAGCACACACTCTTCCATGCTAGCCTAACAGAAACTCCATATCCGATAACAGGTGTTTATATAAATTGATTGAACAGGGTTGACTTCTCTCTAATTAAACCCTTCTAGGCGAAGGCTAAGATCCATTAGCATCTTTCACTAGTGTGTCGGAGATAAGATAAAAATTGATAAAGCTTCTCTAACATTTAAGCCTAGAATAGATCTCGATTGGACTATTTTTAGGTGTTTGAAGTCAATCTAATCAGAAAAATTCATGGCAGATTTGGGCAGATTTGTTTATTTCCTAGGTTTTGACGGGCTGTGGATTAGTCCGTCAGGTTGGATTAGTAGCGGATTAGCTAATCTAGGATTGTGAGTTTGAGACTAGATCCAACCAAACACAGCCGTGTACATGGTTACCGGTCCAAATGTCCTCACGTTGGCGTGGTTTGGAAGTTTGGAGAGTGGGGTGCCAGTTTAGGTGTTGACCTCGCCATATGGACGTGGCTTAAAATGACGAGTTGTCCTCGGATTAATCCCCGACCAACCGGTCTGGTGGTTAAGGTGTTAACCTCTAGATAGGAAGGTTTCTGGTCCGAATCCGGGTCAGTGCATGGATATTTATATGCGTATAGAGTGGAGGCGGCTGGTGAACCTTAAATCTGTGTTTAACCTTAATTCGTGTCCGAAAGTCGTCACGTTGGGTTGGTGTGGAAGTTTGGAGAGTGAGGTGCCAGCTTAGGTGTTGACCTCGCCATATGGACGTGGCTTAAAATGACGAGTTGTCCTCGGATTAATCGCCGACCAACCGGTCTGGTGGTTAAGGTGTTAACCTCTAGATCGGAAGGTTCCAGGTCCGAATCCGGGTCAGTGCATGAATGTTTATAAGCGTATGGTGTGGAGGCGGCTGGTGAACCTTAAATCTGTCGTGGCCGAAAGTCCTCACGTTGGGTTGGTGTGGAAGTTTAGAGAGCGGGGTACCAGCTCAGGTGTTACATCGTCATCGGACCGTGGTTCAAAATTACGTTGTATTGTCCTAGGATCCTTAACTTAGGGGATTGATCACGGACCGTCGTCAATAACCCGTTGTGTTGCTCCAGTACGACGTTAATTAAAATTACCTTACTTTACTTTACCTTATCTCGGATTAATCACTTTGAAATTGATCCTGGACCCTGTACAATAGCCCGAATTGTTGTTCCCAGTGCGACTCTAATTCACTTACATACCTTGGTTTTGACAAAATAATATATTCTCTTATAAAAGGAAATTTACTAAACGTTTTATTTACCATCGTAACCAGCACCACAAGTGAAAGGTGTGTGATAATTTTCCTCTGAATTCAGATAGGTAAGGTAAGTATTAGTTAACGTCGTACTAGAGCAACACAGCGGGCTATTTGGATTCAGATAGAGAAAAGTTTTGAGAGGAACAATTCTATTTCTTAAGGAAAAGGATTTCCCGAATCATCGTTAGTCAGTTTCTACCGGAATCAGATTGATTCTACTGGTGTGAAGGGTCCATTAACACGTTCGCTGCGAAAGCTGATGCGGTGCGTTGATTGTTATTGCCCCAACGTAGAAATGGGTTTTACCCAGAAGCTAATACCAGCCACGCCAATACCAGAATAGATTGGCGAAAGCTCAACCAACAAATTTGCAATTTCATCAGCTGTTAGAGGCTTATTAGATTGCAATTTTCTTTTTGGGGCATGAAGGCCCTGCAGAACTATCATCTCTACACAACTCATGTTACAAGATTTTTTAAATAACGAATAAAGCTATAAATTCGATACCACACACCTTTACAGCTAGCTTCTAACTTTTACTCCACGCCAACACCTAACATTTAATACCAATTGAGGTAATGGTTATGGTAATTTTAATTAACGTCGTACTAGAGCAACACAACGGGCTATTGATGACGATCCGGGATCAGTCCCTTAAGGGAAAGACCCGAGGACAACAACACCACGTAATTTTGAACCACGGTCAGATGACGAAGCAACACCTGAGCTGGCACCCCACTCTCCAAACTTCCACACCAAGAAACGTGAGGACTTTCGGCCACGACAGATTTAAGGTGCACCAGCCGCCTCTACACCATACGCTTACAAACATCCATGCCCGTACCCGGATTCGAACCAGGAACCTTCCGATCTAGAGGCTGCAATATCACATGTTCCTGCAATATCACATACTTCAGCTAAAGCTGTATTTTCATCGTCAAGATCCTTTTCATCAGTAAGATCTTCTACGTTGGGTGGAATTCAGATGATGTCAGTTTCATTTTGTAGAGAAAATGAATATTCATTAGCTTCTGCAATCATTAAGAACCTACGAGCCATTATAATTACTTATACTTTGTTTTGTTTTAGGAAAGAAGTGACTATTTACCATATAAAAGTCGAAATAATTTTTAATTCAATTATTACACGAAAAAATACAAAAATTGTAATGACTTGAAATTTGTATAAAAGTTGGCTGTAACGCCCAGCGTCCTCAATTGAGGACAGCAAAATTGGAAGTCCTTTTTGAAAACGAAATTTTTTTCAAAAGAAATTAATTTTCTATTATAAGTTTATATAGTACTCTAATTTGAAATGCTAGTAAAAATAAAATATTTTACCTAAAATTTAGGCGATGTAGCTAGACAGAAAGCAATTGCAAGCGCGAGACATGAAAAAACATTAAATGGCGATCCATATCACGGAGTTCTAAACAACCACATATACTTGGTAACTTGTGGGATTATTTCTGGTAATACAATCTAGAGTCGTGCAAAACAATCAATCGTTTCGGAAAATGTAAAGGTTCTACACGCTCTTTTATACACTGTCCTCAAATAAGGACGCTGGGCGTTAATTTGTTAACCTCTTCAATAACAACCATATAAAAATTGTTAAAAAATCAGTTTTTCTTCTGATAAATGTTATGAAATACTTCAAAGTTCTCAAGTAAATTCCTCTTTTAGATGGTGGCGTCATAGGGGGGATAAACATTTTACGTTCACATGTGTACCTCGGGTCCCAATTATACTGAAAGCATAATAATTTTCAAATGATAAGATTTGCTTAAGAACTCATATTTTTGTACAGTGCTGTAATATTATCACTTTATAAGTATAATAACAATATCATAAGGTTAGAAAACCACAAAAAATATATATTTTTAAATATCATTTTCATGTTACATTGTTTTTTGGAAAATTTCTTTTTCACATACATAGGTACATTTTATTGCTTGATAACATAAATTTTGTTCATACTATATCATTATCACTTTAAAATAACACAATATGTGTAGGAAATAGGACACAAAAATAATTTTTATACAATACTTACTGTGTGGCATGTTATGAAACAGTTATTTTTCACGATGCAAAGGATTTATGATCCCTCTTGAACAGATTGGTTTGATCTGTAATTTCTTCGAAAATGAAAGTTATTAGACTTTCACATGCAAATACCTGAAGAAAGCATTCATTGGTGTATGTGGCTCAGGTACATCTTGAACCATGAATTCACAAGAACCTTTTTGTACTATTTTAAAATTATTAAGATGAAATAAATTTTATTATCACTTGGTAATTAAAATATTTTAAACGAATTTAGATTTCTTTGCTAGAAAGCTTTTTGGTGCATACGAAATAAGTAAAACTTTAGTTAGATAAGT
This sequence comes from Metellina segmentata, assembly GCA_947359465.1. NCBI lineage: Eukaryota > Metazoa > Arthropoda > Arachnida > Araneae > Tetragnathidae > Metellina > Metellina segmentata. The sequence goes on from OX375877.1 coordinate 104,784,441, forward strand.
TTCTAGCCCTTAAAACAAGGTGTAAAATATCTTATTAGGGCACATAATTGAATAAAACACACCATACCTTTTGAATTTCCAAAGTTAACCTGCTTTCCTTGAAGGAATAGAAGTTGACGAAGGCTTTTATGCATCCGGACTAATATCAGATTCTTTTTCAGTCACTTTCATAATCAGAATCAGAATCTAGCAAGAGTTCTGACCATCCATCATAAATTTCATCTGGTAAATCGGACAAATCACTTTCTTGCAAGAGAGCTTGAATTTCTTTTTTAGTCAAAATTTCTATTGAAAAACTACATTTAGTATTGCTAAGACAAATTAACATAAATTTTCAGATACTTTTGCCTAAAAATCGAAACAATATTATCAAAATAAAATTTTTACACAAAAATAGTGACATACTTAAAAAATAATGATTTATTATAAAGCTTTTGTATGAAGGGTAATTTTAACTTCCTGAGTCAGATATTTCTAAAACATAATTAACAACCTACTTATGCAACTGTAGGTTAGGATTGTACTTAAAGGATACAAAGACTATTTGTGTGTCACTGTCACACTCAAACAAACCTTCCTCAAACAGTCGTTGAAACCGACACATACTCACGGAATTGAACTATCTAATCGGAATCTGCCCTTTCTACTGAGGAGTTCAATTTTGACATGCTCCCTCATAGGTTTCTATGGATTTTCACGGTCAATTTTGCGCCGTTTTCCATTGTTTTTTCATCAAATCTGCCTGAAATGATGTGTATAATCCAAATTTGTGATAAAAAATGCAGGTTCGTATTGAAATTATTGAAGCAAGCACCCAATTTAATATGAAGACGGCCCCTTAGATAAATTTTAAATATTGATTTTTGTAGAAAACATTCATCCCTACCGATTGCTACCTTCCGTTTTGTTCTGCAATGTATATTGTGCAATTGTGATAGGGTGAGTCGTTTTTTTTTACGGCTGTACAACTCATGTACCGGCCGTAGTGTATTTTTCTTTCGTGGTGCGATTTTTATAACTATTAAGGTACAACTGTATTCTAAATTCTTTCTTGGCGCGATCAAAGTATAACTGCTGTACTGGCGGTAGCCTAAAGTTTAAATATCGATTATCGCCGCTTTGGCGACGTTAGACGTTTAACCTAGTTGGCTGTCAATTATCATATATCCAATTCGGTATTCCTTTGTTGGAATTTCTATAGGCGAAATGCTGAAATCTTTTTCGAAAAACTAGCCAAGTGACGTCACTTTCAGAATACGTACAGGAAGCACATTTTGCCGCAGAAGCACTACCGTCAACTACATTTACCTTAATACATTAACTAACTACAATTAACTCATAGACACAGGAAGAAACATAAATATACGATTGTGTATTTTGCTAATTTATTTTGGCGAATTTTTAAACGGTATCTCCGTTTGTTAATTTCTTTTCCTCCAACGAGAAGCCGTTCTGAAACACGTGAAATCGACCTGTGATCGCGCAGACGATCGATTCGATTCACTGCAGTTCATTCTGTCAGGGAACTAAGTTCTCTGGGGCAGCGTTTCACGAAAGACTTTTACTGATATAACTCTATCATTCATAACTGGATCAATTCTTTTTTCCCTCGTAAAGGTGCCGAACCTCATAGAATATTAATTGATATGCGGTTCACTGAATGAAAGTCAATTTAAATTTTCATTTCTCATAATAAATATTGTATCATTGTGATGTAAAAATTGATATTATTTTATTTAAAAAAAAATGTAAAGTATACAACTTGTTGATAATTTAAAATTAATTTAAACCTTGATATGTAGATAGTAATTGCACAGGCTTATGAAACAGCTTTTATTATATATTTTCATTGAGATTAATTGTTGTTTTCGTTTCCCGAATTTCAAATTTGAACACTTTCAAACGTTTTTTTCAGCGATGCGAGAATTATTATATTTACTATGCAAAATGCGAACGATTTAAGAACTACATTATTATACTTTCTATGCAAGTGCAAACGATCCATGAACTATTATCCATGGTTTGACAGAAGGTTTTCAAACTTTTGGTTGCTCGACATAATGAGGAAAGGTAAATCGCCGTAATGAGGTAAATTTAAGCTTACGTAAAATCTACCCATTGGAATAAGCTGAAATTTTGCATGGTCATATATTAGAAATCCTTAATTTATTTCCATCAAAATATAGTGAGAAACATGGACATTAATATTTAGTATAGACTAAAAACTAGTTTTTAAATAAAATATTAGGTGGATTTTGTTTGGTAAATTGGAATATATATATATATATATATATATATATATATATATATATGTATGTATAAATAGTACATTGTACATAACAGTAACATGGTACATGTTTAAACAGTACACTAAACATAACAGAAACATGATATAAAATATCAGCGCTATAGAAATATTATTTAAGAAGATATCCTTAAAAGTCTAAAAAACTGATTTAACATTAGGAGCTCCAATATTTCAGTCCTCATAACTTCGAAATGGTAAGAACTAATTACATGACCTTTGGTATCTGAAGCAGAATTTTGATTCAAATTGTGTGTCGAAATAGGGGGTTTCTTTTGCAAATTATGAAGTTGGTGTTCAATACAAAATTAAAATACTGCCCCTTATGCAAATTTTATTATTTTAAATTTATAGAAGACGTTAGTTCCTGTCAAACGCCATCTTTGAATTTTCTCTACTGTTAAAATGTTCGAATGAGAAGAAGTGATTCGTTTTCTTTTCCATGACTGTACATAACAGAAATGTCTGAACAGAGCGAAACAATCTGGTAATCATAGCACATAGTACTAATTGAGTACGATTTTAATGAATTTCACAACCTTCGAAATGGGTAGGTATTTTAATTAACGTTACACTAGAGCAAGACAACGGGCTATCAACGACGGTTCGGGATCAAACACGAAGTGAAAGATCCGAATACAACACCACGCAATTTTGAACCAAGGTCAGGTGACGAGTTCACACCTGAACTGGCTCCCTACTCTTTAAACTTCCCCACCTTGCCAACGTGAGAATATTTGAGGCCCCGACTGATTTAACGTGCACTAGCCTCCTTTGTCCTTTGTACACGACGCTCTTTGGTTGGATACGTACTTGCAACTCTCCTATTGCTAATCTGTTACTCTTCAAACTGGTCTACCACGGTTCATTTCTTAGTGAAATCCAGTTAGTTTAAAAGATTAATCCCAATCAAATTTCACAAAATTTGGCGGTACTACGATAAAAATCAAAATATTCTCAAAATACCGAAAACCCCAGGAGCAGAAGGTGCTTAAAACTGAAACGTACGCCGCTGAACAAAATCCCCCCCTTGCAGAACAATTTTCCTTTAGTTTTATTAAAAATTTGACCGATTTTTTAAAATCATAAGTTATTATATTCTGCAATGCAAAGCGAGCTCCTTACCACACATTTTGTTCTTTTCTAGCTACGAAACAACCTCCCTACACCGCCCAAATTACCACAAACACTTTATAAATAACACATGTTTTATGTCCAATGACAAAATATTTAACTTCAAAAGTGATCGACATAATTGAAAATTATGAAAGCATGCCTTGGTTTTAAATAAAGAAAGTTAATTAATTTTGATGTGTGGGTGTGCTTTATTATAAATATGTAATGCATATTTAACCGATATTTGTGTTTTACGTCTGTTTTTTATTTTGCATCAGTTTTCAAAATTCGGACAAAATGCCTGCAGAACAACTGCAATTGCTTGGATTTGTGTTGCAGAACACTGAATACACTTCTTCACCTGGGCCTAAGAGTATTTAACAGAGCCAGTATAACTTAACAGAGTAGAACAATCTGGAAGTCTTCGCACTTAGTACACGCTAAGTGCGATATTAAGGAATTTCACAACGTTCCAAATGGGATCTAATATTAAAAAAAGACTAATCCCAAACAATCTTCACAAAAATGAGGTTCTACGAATGAAAAATTAAAATAGTGTCAAAATTCCTAACAGAGCAGAACAATCTGGTAGTCTTCGTACTTAGCATACAACGATCCCCTTTCATTCCTATATTTAGATCTTTTTGAATCATCTGACTCGGAGAGAGAGTGCAAAGCATTTGAGAACCCATGCACCGTTTCAGCCCCGATTTCCTTTTCAAAAATGACTTTTTGCTCTCCATTTTAGAGAGCAGCATGGCTTCGCGTATTTGTTTACGTTCTTCGGCCCCAGAAAGCGTTCCTGCACGCCCCCTTTGCTTCATTGAGCAACCGATGACAGGCAGCTGCGAGGGCAAGATCCTTATTTTTAGTCCAAGAGATAACAGAGGGTAGCGTAGGGCCATTTGTTTATCGCATCATGCCTTCTTGCACTTCGGAGAATTGTGGTAAAGCTTGAATGAAAATGAGAAAGGGGAATTTTTTTACGTTGCTCTACTTTCCCGCTAGACACAATGCATTACGGTAACCTGGTTGGAAGAGGTACAGGTTATGCCATGTCGACCAATCCCAGTACAACCTAGTTAGTTATAAGTCCACCTCGTCAAAAATCAATCTAGCTTTTAAAGACATGCATTCGGTACAGTTAAAAGAGAGAAGCCATGGAGAAATACCATCCACAATCTCCCTGATTGCCCAAGAAGCAGAGCTGTGGCTGCTTTTCGTTTCACTACTATGCATGATTGTCTTTATGCCCATCTCTACCGACTTTGGATAGAGGGTAGCCCTGCCGTCCCTCCCCCCCCTGCTGCAGTGGTACGACGATGAATGCTGAACATCTCCCTGTCTGTCCATCTTTTACGAAGAACTGTGCTTTCTCCTGATATTGAGAAGCCAGAGATCTCTTGGACAGTTTGACTCTTTCTTTGATCTCCATTTCAGCGTGCTACAGTTCTGGTATCTTTGTTCTTTTGTGTATTTGAACTTTGGCGTTAGGATAATGTCCATGGAACCGCCTGCTGCATTGGAAATTAAAAAAAAGAGTATATATATATATATATATGAAAACGATACCTAAAAATAACCCCCTATACAATACTCACCAGGTACCAGTCCCCAGACACCCCACTTTCCTTTCAGTCTTTAGTCTCTTTTGTCCACTAGGTCATATATCTTGCCATTTTCTTTCACCCTTGACCTCCGGACCTCCCAGTATAACTTGAATAAATCGCCTGTAAGATAAAATTACCTCTTCGCTTAACTCCCGACTTCTACCAATGAAATTTCTTGCTAGATTCCCTGTCCAATAGTCTTTCTTTTAATTCTAATTCCCTCTGACGAATTCATTGTGAACTATACACTTTTTCCATGATTGAAGGTTGGTTGGTATGGAGTTTTATTGCGCAATGGCCACACACATATATGGTCATGCTGTAGGGGTAGGTCATAAGGGACTACTCAGAGAAGGGAAGAGTAGTCCACACAGAATACAAGGACATATCACAGACGAGACTTCTAGGATCTTTTGAGATCAATCAATTTATCACTGATCACGGCGTATTTGGACAGCACCAGAAACGTTTATTCCACAAGGAAGACAAATGCGAATGTGGAGAAGGAATTCAAAGTATTGACCACGTAATTTACGATTGCAAACAGTGAGAAAACGTAAGAAAAGACCCCATTTCCCCGTGACCACAAAAAAGTAGAAAGAAATCTATTTTGGACAAGTAAAAAGTCAAGACAAGGCCCCTCAAGATAATAGCCAATCGACTTCTTGAAATAATACTAGAAGATCTATCATAGCCCATCCCATGATAGTAAGTGTAATTGTATTGTAATACTGAGAAACAGGCGGTAACGCATGTTCTGTGCGGAGTTGCTCGCAACCCAAAACTACACCGTATGCCTTAGGGCGGGACGGTTTGATAAATTAAATATGGTCATGCTGTGCCAGACACAATATCAAGTAATAGACACACACACAATGAAAGTTTTAGTGAAACAGAAGAGAGTACACCCAGGAAGATATGTACCCGACAGGAATAGTATATGTGCTGCCTACAACTGGAAGGTTGCGCAGTGTGGGCATACCCACTGTATCATGATGGCCTCCATTCCCCCTTCTAAAGAAAACGTTTAATATTACAAATATGTGTAGCGTTTTATGATTATACTAGCCGGGCTGCGCCGGCTAGCGCTCGGCGGTGTGTAATAGTGCTTTTTTTTAACTTTTTTACGCACCGTAATCAAGCATGTTTTGATTTGTATATTTTATTTATTTTTATGAAACAATTCTTCAAATCATTGCGAGCGTATTCAATCAAATATTTAAGGAAAGTGGGTCGAAATATACATATACCGCTACAAAATTATACATGTCTAGTGATAATTTGCAGGAAATAGACATATCATTAAAATCTAACTCCTAAATAATATTTCCACAATAGGTAATATACCAGAACATATAATGCAAACAAAAATAAAATTCCAATCCTTGAAAAAATGCAAAATTCCGAAGAAAAAAAATACGTACGTATCTATTCAAACGTGTTGAATTTAGATTTCCTGAATATATTGTGAAATAGAATAATGCGACAAAAGACTTTTCAACGATATTGACAAAGACAATAATGATTTATTAACAAAAAAAAATACATATTTATAATACTTGGGAATCCTCAAATATGTCCACAACATCTCGCAGTCAACTCAAATACGCAAACACGAAATTCTAAATCAAATTAAAAAAGCAAACATTAATTCTGAAGTGGCCAGATACCGGGTAGCAAAATTACGTTTAAATTACTTTTACATCAAAGAAAGAAATAAGAAGTCAGTTCAAACATAAATTTTTACAATTTAATTCCTTACTTTGCATAGAAATTGACCTCGGCTATTTAAAAACAGCAAGAATTCAAAATATCTGGGTTATTTTATTTACGTTTGATTGTTGCCATTCGACGATACACAAATAACGTCGATTTCGGGTCCACGTACGTTAGTGTTTTATATATATAGATTGGGTTGGCAAATAACTTCGTTCGGTTTTCTGTGGAGCAGATTATCTTCTACTAGGGGGCCCGCCCCCTGCTCGCTAAAGCTCGCCAACCCCCGGACGATTGCTTTGCAATCGTCATTGGTTCGCTGAGCGAACCTATGCTCACTTCGCTCGCATCAATGAAGACATGTGTCCTAGCAAAAAAGATTGTTTTCAAAAAATGGTACTCCAAAAAAATATTTTTCAAATCTAAATTTGCTGTATTACAGAAAATATAAACAGTACCCTGGAATCAGAATTCAAATGAAAACTTTGAGCAAATTTTGAGTCGAAATGTGAGCGCTGCTTTGGAAATTGAATACCCAGTATGTTGTTTGTGTACATTTCCAGCACTCTCGAGTAACCCACACTTTTTCATTGAGTTTGTTGTGGAAAGTTATAGTGCAAGCGTCTTGTTGAACTATAATTGTTGGCCCTGAAAAGGACCGTTTTTTAAATGGCCCTGAAATGATCCTCCGCTTTCTTTGATTTCTAATTCTAAACTGCAACAGCTCGACTAAAAGTCTTTTTTTTTTCCAATAAAATTTCATCCGATAACGCTATAAATTCAATTCGTGGTAAACAAACAATCGTACAATGTTGCCAAAAAGCGATAACAAATAACGTCTTTTTTGCGTGCCACGTAAGAGAATTATATATATAGATTCACAATCTCTATTGTCGTTGACGTGTGTCTCCTGAACTGTGAAACACCCAGTGATCTGAAGTAGGACAGACACAGAAAAATAATACAGGTTTTTATTTTACAAATACACAAATTATTGATCACTGGTAAAAACATAGGGGGTGCAGCTATCCACTTTTGGTGAGGAACCACTTGGGCGGGAGTCTGACTTTTTCCTCGGACATCACATACAACCAGCCCTAGGGCTGCAGCCCTAGTCGGGAATCGAACCACGAACCCAAAGTGTGGGAGCAGAGTGCTTTATCCACTATACCGCTTGGGCGGCCACAATCTCTATTGCACAGCGCAAATGCGAAACTAACAATTTCACGTGACTGGTGACGTCAATCTATATATATAATTCTCTTACGTGGCACGCAAAAAAGACGTTATTTTTAATCGCGTTTTGGCAGCACTGTACGATTGTTTGTTTATCGCGAAGTCTCGCGCATCGATTGAATTTATAGCGTTATCGGATGAAATTTTATTGAAAAAAATGAATTTTAGTCGAGCTGTTGCAGTTTATAATTAGAAATCAAAGAAAGCGGAGGATCTTTTCAGGGCCATTTAAAAAATGGTTCTTTTCAGGGCCAACAATTATAGTTCAACAAGACGCTTGCACAACAACTTTCGGCAACAAACTCAATGAAAAAATGTGGGTCGTTTGAGTGCTGGGAAAATGTACATACAAACAACATGCTGGGTATTCAATTTCCCAAGCATTTCCCACATTTCGAGTCAAAATTTGCACAAAGTTTTCATTTTAATTCTGATTTTAGAGATACTGTATATATTTTTTCTGTAATACACAGCAAATTTAGATTTGAAAAACATTTTTTTGGTAACATATTTTGCAAACAATCTCTTTTGCTAGGACACATGTCTTCATTGAGGCGAGCGAAGCGAGCATAGGTTCGCGCAGCGAACCAATGAGGATTGCGAAGCAATCCTCCGGGGGTTGGCGAGCGTTAGCGAGCAGGGGGCAGGCCCCCTAGTAGCATTTAATTTGCATATGCAAGCCGGGTAACTTGCATTATTGTACGAGCTGCGTGCTTGTAAACATTGAAAAAAGAAACTTCCATTTTCGCCTCCTTTTACTATTTTATTTCAAAGAAAGTTAAAAGTCTGCAGCCTACATTAAAAGATTTGCAATGTGTATGGGGATGATGCCTTAACGGAACGTATGTCAAAAGTGGTTCACCAAGTTCCGTTCCGGTGACTTTGAACTCAGCGACGTGCACACCTCTGGTTGATCAACGGAGATTGAACCAGCCGTAAAAAAGGCTACTATTGATAAAATTTTATCCCAAACTGCGGGAGATTGTTACGGAACTCGATGTATCCCACACAAGTGTAGAGTACCATTTGCAGCAGTTGGGATACGTTTCTCGCCTCAATGTTTGCTTGCCACATGAGTTGAACTGACACCCATTTGCGATACGATCCTTAAACGCCAGGAAAAAGATCCATTTTTGTAGCAGCTGGTTACGGGTGATGAAAGTGAATTGTCTTTGACAACGTCGTTCGTAAAAGATCATGGGGAAAGAGTAGCGAGCCACCACAATCAACCACGAAGACGGAGATTGCACCAGGGGAAAATTATGCTCGCAGTGTGGTGGAATTATACGGGTATCATTTATTATGAGCTCTTGCCTTAATGCCTTAGGCGTATGCTGCTCCTAGTAAGGAAAATTGTATCAAGCCATACTTTCAAAGCGTCCAGAATTGGGAAATCGTAAATCAGTCGTCTTTCACCATGATAATATGCTAGACCCCATACTTCATTAAGGACACGGCAGGAATTGTAAAGACTTGGCTGGGACGTTTTGCCTCACTCTACCTATTCTCCGGACCATGCGACCTCGGATTATTACCTATTCCGATCACTACAGAATACTTTGAACGGTATAAAGCTGACTAACGATTGGGCTTTTTTTTTACTTTGGTACCAGGACATACTGGTGTAGAAGGAAACGAAAATGCAGATAAGTTAGCCAAACTGGGGTCTGCAGACCTACCTTTAAGCCCTGAGCCTTTTTGCAGGATCTCTAAGACTACCCCAAAAAGGGTGACAGGAGAAAAAATGCTTAAAGAAACTACAAAAAAGTGGAAGCAAACCACCGATCAAAAACATGCAAGGCTTGTGATTCGAGAATCTTCCATAAAAATATCATCTCAGATCCTTCGTCTTAGCAGGGGTAAGATGAGGGTGATAGTTGGATTTCTCACAGACCGCTATCACCTAAGAAAACACCTTCATAGGATGGGAATCTTTAAAGAAGAACCTCTATGCAGGAAATGCAATATGGTGGAGGAAACTGCCCACCACATACTTTTTGAATGCGAAGCTCTGCTTCACATAAGGTACTCAAGTCTAGGTCTTGGAACAGAACTTGATACAATTCACGAAGAACCTGTCAAAAGCCTTTTGGCCTTTCTTAAGGAATCTGGCTTTCTCTGACAGGAGTATCGAAAAAAAATGGGGTTTGGTGCAATATTCCCTAGTGGAATCAGCACCAAGGGCTTTCCTGACCTCCCCACTCTATATGACTATGACTAACGATGGGGCTTCAAAAAAGCACATGAATCAGTTTTTCGCCAGTAAAATCTCACGCGTTTTATGAACGTGGTATAATGAAGTTGGTAGAGAGATGGCTAGAAATCAGACAAGAAGGGACAATACCTAATTGATAAGTATTTCCTGTGTCGGACAAATTGTATTTTATATAACTCAAAAAAACCGTACGGACTTCTTTGCCAACTCAATAATAATTTTTTGGTGTAGACCTCTTAGAGAAGAAAGGTACTTCGTTATTATCGTTAAATAACAAACGAATATTTTCAGTGAAACAGTTACATAGATTTAGTTGCCTAAAAATCAATCTATATATATATTTCTCTTACGTGGCACGCAAAAAAGACGTTATTTGTTACCGCGTTTTGGCAACATTGTGCGATTGTTTGTTTACTAGGAGCCTCGCGAGTCATTTGAATCTATAGCGTTATCGGATGAAATTTTATTGAAAAAAATGAATTTTAGACGAGCTGTTGCGGTTTGTAATAGAAATCTAAGAAAGCGGAGGATCTTTTCAGGGCTATTTAAAAAACTCCTTTTCAAGGCTAACAATTATAGTACAAGACGCGTGCACTACAAATTTCGACAACAAACTCAGTCAAAAAGTGTATGGGTGGCTCGAGTTCTGGGGAAATGTACACACAAACAACTAGCTGGGTATTCAATTTCCAAAGCAGCGCTTAGGTGGAGTGGTCGTTCACGGTAAGACGTTTGTCGCCAACTAATTTTTGTTGCCAAATCAAGATGGCGGCCGAATTCCGTAACAGCAGATAGGGTTGCAATAACAAAAACGGCAGATGTGAAGGTTACCATATTTGGCGACAAATTGCCTTCTTACCGTGAACGACCACTCCACCCTTTTATGTAATACAACAAATTTAGATTTGAAAAATATTTTTTTGGAATATATTTTGTAATCAATCCCTTCTGCTAGGACACGTGTCTTCATTGATGCGAGCGAATCGAGCATCGGTTCGCGCAGCGAACCAATGAGAATTGCGAAGCAATCCTCCGGGGGTTGGCGAGCGTTAGCGAGCAGGGGGCAGGCCCTCTAGTGCTATTTATTTCACCTACTAAAGATATCCTTGTTACGGTGGCCGACCAACCGGTATATTGGTTAAGGTGTTAGCCTCTAGATCGGAAGGTTTCTGGTTCGAATCCGGGTCCGGGCATGGATGTTTGTAAACGTATGGTGTAGAGGCCGCTGGTGCACCTTAAATATGTCGTGTCCGAAAGTCCTCACGTTGGGTTGGCGTGGAAGTTTGGAGAGTGGGGTGCCAGCTCAGGTGTTGCTTCGTCATCTGACCGTGGTTCAAAATTACGAGGTGTTGTCCTGGAATCTTTCCCTTAAGGGACTGATTCCGGACCGTCGTCAATAGCCCGTTGTGTTGCTCTAGTACGACGTTAACTAAAATTACCTTGTTACGGTGTTCCATAGTTGCATCGATATATTTCTATAGTCTCAGAAGAAATATAATCTTATGATGGGACAAAATCTGAAATTTTATCATTTTTATTTGAATGAACAGTGTTAAAAATATGAAATTGGTTATTCGAACGATATATTTTATTTGACCGTGTGAATCAATTCAGTAATATACGATAAATTGTAAAATTTATGTTGGTTCGAACTTCTAATTAGAGTTAGAAAAATATAAATTCGATGTGTAGGTATAGGTAGGCACGTAGCACAGGAGCCACACAATGTGCTACTGGCGACGGTCCGTGGTAATGGTAATGGTAATGGTAATTTTAGTTAACGTCGTACTAGAGCAACACAACGGGCTATTGACGACGGTCCGGGATCAGTCCCTTAAGGGAAAGAACCGAGGACAACACCTCGTAATTTTGAACCACGGTCAGATGACGAAGCAACACCTGAGCTGGCACCCCACTCTCCAAACTTCCACGCCAACCCAACGTGAGGACTTTCGGCCACGACAGATTTAAGGTGCACCAGCCGCCTCTACACCATACGTTTACAAACATCCATGCCCGGACCCGGATTCGAACCAGGAACCTTCCGATCTAGAGGATAACACCTTAACCACTACACCGGTTGGTCGGCGGCGACGGTCCGTGATCCATCCCGAAGGGAATGATCCGAGGAAAACACGATCCACGGCAGCGCGGTTGGAAGAGCATCGGACTAGCAACCGAAGGGTTGCGATGTCAAATTCAACCAAAACCCGTCGTGTACCAAGAGGCTTGTGCAGGTTAAATCTGTCGTGGCCTCAAATGTCCTCACGTTGGTGTGGTGTGGAAGTTTGTCGAGAGGGGTGCTAGCTCAGGTGTTGCCTCGTCATCTGACCGTGGTTCAAAATTACGAGGTGGTTTCTTCGAATATTTCTCTTGGGGGATTGATCCCGGACCGTCGTTAGTAGCCCATTTTGTTGCTGCCGTGCGACTTTTATTAAAAATACCTACCTACCGAGGACAACTCGTCCTTTTGAACCACGGTCAGATGACGAAATCAATATCTGAACTGGCACCCTACTCTCCAATCCCCTACACCATGCTAACGTGATTTGAAGCCACGGCAGTTTTAATCTGCACCAGCCCACTTGTACACGATGGTACTTGGATGGATCGAGTTTGAAACTCGTAAATTGGACAAAAGAATTCAAGTAATATTACTCTATGCAATTCTGGCCAGTGAATATATAACAGCGCGAGCACTTAAGACACGTGTACTGCTTTAAATGATTTTTATTGTACTAGCCGGGCTGCGCCGGCTAGCGCTCGGCGGTGTGTAATAGTGCTTTTCTTTTTAATTTTTACACACCGTAATTAAACATGTTTTGATTTGTATATTTTATTTATTTTTATGAAACAATTCTTCAAATCATTGCGTATTCAATCAAATATTTAAGTAAAGTTGGTCGAAATATACATATATCGCTATAAAATTACCCATGTCTAGTGATATTTTGCAGGAAATAGACATATCATTAAAATCTAACTCCTAAATAATATTTCTGCAATAGGTAATGTATCGGAACACATAATGCAAACAAAAATAAAATTCCAAACCTTGAAAAAAGGCAAAATTCTGAAAAAAAAAATAAGTACGTATCTTTTCAAACGTGTTGAAATTCGACTTCCTGAATATATTGTGAAATAGAATAATGCGACAAAAGACTTTCAATGATATTGACAAAGACAATAATGATTTATTAACAAAAAGAACTCATATTTATACTACTTGGGAATCCTCAAATATGTCCGCAACATCTCGCAGTCAACTCAAATACCCAAACGAATTCTAAATCAAAAACTCTAAACTCTAAATCAAATTAAAAAAGTAAACATTAATTCTGATGTGGCTAGATACCGGGTAGCAAAATTACCTTTAAATTACTTTTACATCAAAGGAAGAAATAAAAAGTCAGTTCAAACATAAATATTACTATTTAATTCCTTATTTTGCATAGAAATTGACCTCGGCTATTTGAAAACAGCAAGAATTAAAATTATCTGGTTTTTTTTATTTACGTTGATTGTTGCCATTCGACGATACACAAATAACGTCGATTTCGGGTCCACGTACGTTAGTGTTTTATATATATAGATTGGTAAGAGGTGTGTGGAAGAAGCAAGGAAGCTATTGACTTGATTCTAGAATGCCTGTTATTTTTGTAAAATAAATTAAATATTAGTTTTATTCAAGAACAAAATATTAAATTTACAATTAATCGCATATTATTGTATTGATTCATACAGTTAAATAAAATACATCATTTGAATAACTGTGTAATATATAATACTGTAAAAACTACTCATTTAAATAGCAATGATAAAACTTCAAATTTTGTCACATCATAAGAACATAGTTCTGAGATTATAGAAAAATGTAGACCCGTAACTGTTGAACACACACACACAATAATAGTATCTTCAGTATTATAGAAACAAATAACATTGATTTTGCTGGTACTAAATTTAGGGTATTTCAATAGAAACATTCGTTTGTCATTAAACGGAATATTAAATATAATACCGCAGTAATTTAAATACCAAAATTTAATAGAAATGCATGATATGAGTTGGGACGACTTCAGTATCATAAAGAAATAATTTTAAACACCTTAGCTCCAGATCTAATTTACCCCTGTTTAGCCAAAATTGACTCCAGGACGAGAAATCAACAAATAAAAATAATTAATGAAAATAATTTATACTCTGAAAAAACCTTGCTTGCTTTTAAATTTTATTAAACTGAGTTAAATTAGTGGAAGTGCTTGTCATATGTTCATACAATTTTTTTTAATTGGCGGAATCCTTGTACAAAGGTATAACATAGTAGTATCCCATTAGTGAAACTTGAAACGCAATCCATAACTCAATGGGAGCTGCATAGTGCGCATGTCCACCGAAAATTGGACGAGTTCATTTTTGAGTAAGCGTAGTGTGTGTTTATAGGAGGGGCTTAAAAGGTCCTGGGTTCACTTCGTGTCACTTTTAACATTGCTTGCTGGAGTTTCTGGAAATGGACTCTTAAGATATTGTGCGGTTGGTTGGTTTTTGGAGTTCTATGGCGCAAGGGGGGGCTATATGAGGCCATGCTATACACAAGACATACAATAACAAGTAATAGACACACACACAATGAAAGTTTTATGGAAACAGTAGAGAGAAATACACCCAAATACACTCAGTGGACATACCCGTTGAGCCACGACGACCCCCTAAGATATTGTGCGGAAGTTACAGTTAGGATTGCGAGTTTCACTGACCACATACACCCCTTTACAACAGTACATTCAATACTGATGGATCATTCCATGCGCAGTTAGCATGCGCATGTTCCACTTCCGTAGGGTGACGGATTAAGTTTGACGGTCCAGTGCATCCCATAGAATTATAAAAATAACTGTGGCAGGTAGGTATTTTAATCAACGTAGCACTGTGGAAACACAGTGGGCTATTGGCTATGGTGCAGGAACAACCCCTAAAGGGAAAGATCCTAGGACCACATCACGTAATTTTGAACACGGGCAGATGACTAAAAAGTAATTGAATAAAATAAAACTAATTCTGAAACAAATAGTAGTAAAAGTTCTGCATTCTTTTGTTTTGAAAAATAAAAACGATTGATTTCGACTGCTCAGGATACACAGCAAACAATTCCACCCGCAATAAGACGGACCACGGTAGCCCGGTTGGAAGAGTGTCGGATTAGCGACCGGATTATTGCGGGTGTTCGAAACTCTATCAAACCAAATACCATCATGGGATTGGCACAGGTTAAATATGTTGTAACCTCAACAGGTTGGCGGAATGTGGATGTTCGATGAATGGGGTCCCAGCTCAGGTTTAGGCCTCGTCGTGTGACTGAGGACCCTTGCCAATAACCCGTTGTGTTGCTACAGTGTGACGTGAAATCAACTACCTACCACCAAATAAAACAACCTAACGATATGTCGTAACCTCGAATGTCCTCGCGTTGGAGGGATGTAGAAGTTTGGTGAATGGTATGCCAGCTCAGGTTATGACCTTGTCGTGTGGCAGTGTGTCAAAATTACGTGGTGTTTTCTTGGGATCTTTTTCCCTTCAGGTTTGACTCACGTTGGGTTGGCGTGGAAGTTTGGAGAGTGGGGTGCCAGCTCAGGTGTTGCTTCGTCATCTGACCGTGGTTCAAAATTACGAGGTGTTGTCCTCGAATCTTTCCCTTAAGGGACTGATCCCGGACCGTCGTCAATAGCCAGTTGTGTTGCTCTAGTACGACGTTAACTAAAAATTACCAAATTACCTTCAGGTTTGACAACAGACCATCGCCAATAGGCCGTTTTGTTGCTCCAGTGTGACGTGAAATCAACTACCAAGCACGAAAAGGGAGGAACAGGTAGAAATCTAAATGGTGCCATCGCAATCTGTCAAAAATCCTCTTGTCCAGAATTGACCCGAAACACGTCTAGACGCTTGTTATAATCCGTCATAAAAAATTAGTCCACAAAAAGATAAGCACTCATTCACGCCTCCCAGAAAAAGGTCAAAATTATCATTGTACTCCGAAGTGACAGGATAATGAGCCCACTCTTTCAAGGGGTAGGAATTTTTTGATTCCGCATCGATTGGTCTAGAAAAAAAGATGAATCCATTGATGACCACTCTCATGATGATGATATTACATGGACACGCCTTTCAAGTCCCGCAGAGAATTTGAACGTACAGGTAGTTCCATGAATGGAGTCTACTTGCCTCATTTTCCTTTGATGTTTTGACTCTCTGAACAGAGATGTTGAGATGTTTTCGCAATAGAATGTATAGTCAAAGTAAACTGAGGATTACATTAGCTTCATGCATACTTATGTTTGAATAGTACTGTAATTGGATCGAAGTATTTTCGTGAAAATGGCTCAAAGAAATGTAGAAAGCATTAATCTTTAAAATTTAAGTTTTCTAATATCGGTTGTACTCGACGTAGATATTGTCACAACCAGACGTCTGAGAAGATCTGTCTTTTTGGAACAGATATCAACGAAATCTTAGAATATTCATTTTTTTCATATATAGTTTGAATTCTGCGTAGGTTTATTTTGTCCACCAGAAGTGTCTTAGATATTGTTTCAACTAGGCGTGTCAATGGATCTTTCTTTGAACCAAACATTAACGAAATCATTTAAACGTATACTCGCTATCTTGTTCTTGTTTCATAGGCTGTTTCAACCAACCTTTCATTGGATCGAACGTTAACGAAACCTATTAAATTTATGCTATCTTGTACTTGGCTCATAGGTTGTTTCAACCAGGCGTGCCATTAGATCTTTCTTTGGAACAAAACAGCGAAATCTTATTAACTTACACTCTTACTATCTTGTACTTGTATGAGAGAATTTCAACAAGGCTTACCACAGAACCTCTTACACATCAAATATAAAAAGAAATCTTTAAAATTTTACCTACTTATCTTGTACTTGGCTCAGATATTCTTTCCACCAGGCTTGCCATATAATATTTCACTAAATCAACTATATATCAACGAAATATTTCAAATTTATACTTACAATTTTGAAATTGGCTACCATGTTATTTCAACCAGGTAAGCCACCGCATATTTCTTCCATGTGTATTTCATTCTTCTATGTTAGTAAACATTTCCTTGTTCCTATTTACTTGACGTTGTTTGGCGCAGGTTGACAAAATAAAACCTTTACTGGGTCGTGTACGTGGAGGCTAGAACATGTTAAATCTCTCGTATTCTCAAATGTCCACACGTTGACGTGGTGTGGAGGATTGGAGAGTGGGGCGTCAATTCAGGTATTGACCTCGTCGTCTGATCGTGGTTCAAAACTACGAGGTATTGTAATCGTATCTTTCTTTCCCTCAAACTTGAACCCTGATCGTCGGCCTGTTGTATTGCTCCAGTAATTTTAGCTACAACCAATCAACCAATTCTTCTGCGTCAATAAAACTTTTTCGGTCTGCTTATGTCTTACTTGAAGTTGTCTGTTTTGTGTTTGGTACAGGTCGGCCATATATGGCCCTTCCTACGTAAAAACCCAACCGACCAAAGCGTTTTTAAGTCGACTGTTGGTTGTAAATTCTAAACTCCTCTCACATTTAACGGTCTTATACCCTCGTGTAATAATAAATGTCAGCAGAAATACAAACCATCCTCTCACTGTCGAACAGCTGGTTCATATATTAGCGGATTTATTAGACATTCATATGTCAAACTATTTTTTTAACGCTGTTTTTTACAAGCCTTCAAGAGAGTTACAAGTTACATGTGAGACAGCTCGACAATTAAATCGATTGTGAATCCGTTTGTTGTCTAAATTCAATTCTAGACAACCTCTACGCTGTTATATGCTTTAAAAAAATCAGTTATCTTAATTCGTTAAAACATTTTAGCAATAAACGGCAGCCCCATCCTGTTCACGACTTTGTGGACTTGGTTTCTACCAGTGTTGTTAAATCTGAGTACTTATTTATCATTTTATTTCCTATTCTGCGAATGGCCACGGTCGCCTAGTTGGTAGAGCAAGGGATTAGGTTGCGAGATCAAAACTAGGTTCAGGAAAAGACCGTCATATACGCGGGAGTTTGTGCATGTTATATCTCGTGGCCTCAAATGACTTCATGTTTGCGTGGTGTGGAAGTTTGGATAGTGAGGTGTCTACTAAGGCGTTGCCTCGTCATATGATCGTTATTCAAAATTACGTGGTGTTGTTGTTGGATCTTTCCATTCGGGATTAAATACCAACCGTCGCCAAAATCCCGTTTTATTGCTCCAGTGCAACTTTAATTAACTACCTACATGCCATCTTTCTCTGAGGAATCTTAAGTCATGTTTTTATGAGGGATTATAGGCTTTTAGATGAAATTGGCCCATTTTATTTATAAGAGATAAAGTATATCCTGTTAATCCGAAAACTTCCGCTGTAACTTGCCTCTTAGAGGATCTACCCAAAAGAAACAGGACAGAATTTATAAAAAATCAGGTATTTATTTTTACAAATTCATTCTTTAGTCACCCTCAAAGTACTCCCCGTTTTCTTCAATACAACGGTCAATAAGTTTCTCCCACTTCTGGAAGCAGTTCGTAAACTTCATCAAAGAGATGCTTCGCAAAGCTTGAGTCGTTTTTTGTCTAACCTCATCCACGTCCAAAAAACGTTTATCGTTAAGGTCCTTTAGTATCCACAGGAACAAAAATAGTCGCACAGAGCACACATAGCAAGATTGGGTGAATAGGGAGCGTGAGGAAGAAGTCATGCCGTTTGGGGTCAAAAACTGTTTGACGAGCAAAGAGGTATGTGCATGTGCGTTGTCCTGGTGGAATCATCACTCCCCATTTTGCCACATTTCAGGCCGTTTTCTTCGAATGCCATCTCTTCTCATTTTCAATTTCTCACTCAAAACGTGCTGGCAAAACCTCCAGCTACCGTATTGACGATGGTCCGGGATCAAACCCAGATCCGAGGACAAGACCACAATTTTGATCAGTGGTCAGATGACGAGGTCATACCCATCCGGTTGCTAATCCATTACTCTTCCAACCGGGTTATAAGTTGTGAAAATATCACTTGGGGTGTCTTTAAACTCGACTCAAAGATTCGTGAAATACATTAAATCCTATGGAAAAAAGTTTACAAGAGTACATCGGATAAGTGAATTTGTACAATCCTAAAATAGATGTGCCCCCGAGGATGTCACACCCTCAGGATTTCGATGGAATTGATCCATCTTACAAAAGAAAATTCTGGAAATTCGATTACTTTACTCGTATCAGATCAGGTTTATCCAAGATATCCTTAAGCCTCCGTCACAAATTGCTTGCATTTTGATAAATGGAACTTGGATGAATTTAAATGGATTTCGGACTTTAAGTGGCAACTGTGTGTGTGTGTGTTTCACATGTGTGAATATGGCAAAGAGAATGTCAAGAAATTCCAAGATCATATGAACCATCTTAAGCAGACAGCTTCCTTATCGCTTTCTGGTCTTCCTAATTCTCACCATCCGACCGTGGTTCAAAATGACGAGGTGCTGTCCTCGGATCTCTCAGTGCATCCACCTTAACAAGAGGAAGGGTTCATTTCTCAAGGGTTAGGGACGGTAGTAGACCGTAATACAAATGAGAGACACCACCATTATCTCCTTTTCTGCCCTTGTACTACAGTACGACTCAAGAGAACCGTTGTGTACAAGGGCACGTTAAATCTGTCTGGGTCTCAAAGGTCCTCACGTTGGCGTGATGTAGACGTTTTGAGAGTGGGTTGCCAGTACAGGTGTTAATCACGTCATCTGAAAGTATTTCAAAACTACGTGGTGTAGTCCTTGGATCATTCTCTTCGGTTTTGATCCCTTACCGTCGCCAATATCCCGTTGTTTCTCCAGAGGGACGTTAATTAATATACCTATCTACAGATTCCTTCAATCTGGTATTTCAGTCATGCGGTGATTTAAACCAGTCTATTTTTTTAAATTACTGAAATTTGGTTCTGGTTGGTTTTAGTTCGGTGCCGAAAGCTGTAACAGTGGTAAAGTGCTAGCGAGAAAAAACCATCCTCGTCTCACAAATGTTCTATGGGGTTTACGTCGGGACTCTGAGCACGCCAGGGAAGACGTTTTACATCTGTATCTTGATACCACTGCTTGTCCGGGATCAGTGCCTTAAGGGAAAAATCCCAGGACAACACCTCGTAATTTTGAACCACGGTCAGATGACGAAGCAACACCTGAGCTGGCACCCCACTTTTATATGGTTGGAAAGGGCGAACTCATCAAAAAAGTTAATATCATTATTCACTAATGTCTGCCAAGCCCAAATATGTGAAAATAATTTTTCGCTCAATGTTGAGTTCTCCCTTCGTATCCGCAGCCGACCAAACGGTATAGTGGTTAAGGTGTTAGCCTCTATATCGGAAGGTTCAGGGTTCGAATCCGGGTCCGGGCATGGATGTTTGTAAGCGTATGGTATAGAGGCTGGTGCACCTTAAATCTGTCGTGGCCGAAAGTCCTCACGTTGGGTTGGCGTGGAAGTTTGGAGAGTGGGGTGCCAGCTCAGGTGTTGCTTCGTTATCTGACCGTGGTTCAAAATTACGAGGTGTTGTCCTCGGATGTTTCCCTTGAGGGACTGATCTCGTACCGTCGTCTATAGCCCGTTGTGTTGCTCTAGTACGACGTTAACTAAAATTACCATTACTATTACCTACCCTTCGTATCCGCAACGTCTCATTACACAAGTAAAGATTTACTGACATTGAAGGGTAATTTTTAATTAACGTAGTACTAGAGCAACACAATGGGCTATTGACAAATGTCCGGGATCAATCCCCTAAGGAAAATATCCGAGAACAACACCACATAATTTTGAACCAAGCGCAGATGACGAAGCAACACCTGAGCTGGCACCCCTCTCTCCAAACTTCCACGCCAACCCAACGTGAGGACTTTGGGCCATGACAGATTTAAGGTGCACCAGCCGCCTCTACATCATACGCTTACAAACATCCATGCACAGATTCGGATTCGAACTAGGAACCTACCGATCTAGAAGCTAACACCTTAACCACCAGACAGGTTGGTCGGCTGACACAGAAGGGATAACTACACCCAGGGTAAATTACAATATTTGGCTAAGTTGAGCCAAGCGAAGTCAAATAATGGGCATACATGTGAATGTAAAGTTTTACTGATGTAGAAGGGAAAAATACACCCTCGGAAAATTACAGGAATCAAGCCTGCACCACATACCACTTGTAGATGACTACCGCTGAAGACAAAACCACTTTGCCATGACGCTCCCGATATTTCTGTGCGTTCTCATTCAGCTCATATTTTCAACGCTTACGTTCATTAATATTGAGAGGTTTATGCCGTTTGGCCATTAACATCCAGTTACGTCTCGCAATTTCACTCTTATTGATCAGCTAAGGTGTTGCCTCGTCATCTGACCGTAGTTCAAAATTACCTGGTGTTGTCCTAGGATGTTTACCTTGGGAGAATTGATCCCGGACCGTCGTCAATAGCCCATTGTGTTGCTCTAGTACGACGTTAACTAAAATTACCAAAATTACCAAATTACAAAAATATATTTTTACCGGTAGGTAGTTGCATTTACGTTGCACTGGAACAATGCAGCGGGTTATTAGCAACGGGCTAGGATCAATATCGAAAGGAAAGAGGAGAGGACAACGCCTAGTGATTTTAAACCACGGTCTGACGACGAGGACAACATCTGAGCTGGAAACCCGCTCTCCAAAATTCCACACTACGCTGAAGTGAGGACATTTGACACCACGACAGTTTTAACATACACCAGTCCCTTTTACACGATGATCTTTGGTTGACTCGAGTTTCAAACTCGATAATATTTTTATTGGAGGTTTTTCT